>JAUJEF010000203.1:0-210514 GCA_030444885.1 Citrus sp. QX-2021
ACCCAAAAATAACCGTCCGAAGGCCGGGGCGCCAAGTTCGTCCGGCGGAAAAAGGCCACAAAAACGGGTGGGCTATAGCCTTGGGGGGTGGTGTTGGCCAACTTCGTCCGCCGGACTCGGAATGGCGCGAGACTTTGCGAGCGGCCTCATTGTGCCAAAAATAGGCCCCGGGCACAGCCGTACCCAAAAATAACCACCCGAAGGCCGGGGCGCCAAGTTCGTCCAGCGGAAAAAGGCCACAAAAACGGGTGGGCTATAGCCTTGGGGGGTGGGGCTGGCCAACTTCGTCCGCCGGACTCGGAATGGTGCGAGACTTTGCGAGCGGCCTCCGTGCGCCAAAAATAGGCCCCGGGCACAGCCGTGCCCAAAAATAACCGCCCGAAGGCCGGGGCGCCAAGTTCGTCCAGCGGAAAAAGGCCACAAAAACGGGTGGGCTATAGCCTTGGGGGGTGGGGCTGGCCAACTTCGTCCGCCGGAATCGGAATGGCGCGAGACTTTACGAGCAGCCTCCGTGCACCAAAAATAGGCCCCGGGCACAGCCGCGCCGAAAAATAACCGCACGAAGGCCGGGGCGCCGAGTTCGTCCAGCGGAAAAAGGCCACCAAAACGGGTGGGCTATAGCCTTGGGGGGTGGGGATGGCCAACTTCGTCCGCCGGACTCGGAATGGCGCGAGACTTTGCGAGCGGCCTCCGTGTGCCAAAAATAGGCCCCGGGCACAGCCGTACCCAAAAATAACCGTCCGAAGGCCGGGGCGCCAAGTTCGTCCGGCGGAAAAAGGCCACAAAAACGGGTGGGCTATAGCCTTGGGGGGTGGTGTTGGCCAACTTCGTCCGCCGGACTCGGAATGGCGCGAGACTTTGCGAGCGGCCTCATTGTGCCAAAACTAGGCCCCGGGCACAGCCGTACCCAAAAATAACCACCCGAAGGCCGGGGCGCCAAGTTCGTCCAGCGGAAAAAGGCCACAAAAACGGGTGGGCTATAGCCTTGGGGGGTGGGGCTGGCCAAGTTCGTCCGCCGGACTCGGAATGGCGCGAGACTTTGCGAGCAGCCTCCGTGCGCCAAAAATAGGCCCCGGGCACAGCCGCGCCAAAAAATAACCGCCCGAAGGCCGGGGCGCCGACTTCGTCCAGCGGAAAAAGGCCACAAAAACGGGTGGGCTATAGCCTTAGGGGGTGGGGATGGCCAACTTCGTCCGCCGGACTCGGAATGGCGCGAGACTTTGCGAGCGGCCTCCGTGCGCCAAAAATAGGCCCCGGGAACAGCCGTGCCCAAAAATAACCGTCCGAAGGCCGGGGCGCCAAGTTCGTCCGGCGGAAAAAGGCCACAAAAACGGGTGGGCTATAGCCTTGGGGGGTGGTGTTGGCCAACTTCGTCCGCCGGACTCGGAATGGCGCGAGACTTTGCGAGCGGCCTCATTGTGCCAAAAATAGGCCCCGGGCACAGCCGTACCCAAAAATAACCACCCGAAGGCCGGGGCGCCAAGTTCGTCCAGCGGAAAAAGGCCACAAAAACGGGTGGGCTATAGCCTTGGGGGGTGGGGCTGGCCAACTTCGTCCGCCGGAATCGGAATGGCGCGAGACTTTGCGAGCGGCCTCATTGTGCCAAAAATAGGCCCCAGGCACAGCCGCGCCCAAAAATAACTGCCCGAAGGCCGGGGCGCCGATTTCGTCCAGCTGAAAAAGGCCACAAAAACGGGTGGGCTATAGCCTTGGGGGGTAGGGCTGGCCAACTTCGTCCGCTGGACTCGGAATGGCGCGAGACTTTGCGAGCGGCCTCCGCGTGCCAAAAATAGGCCCCGGGCACAGCCGCGCCCAAAAATAACCGCCCGAAGGCCGGGGCGCCATGTTTGTCCAGCGGAAAAAGGCCACAAAAACGGGTGGGCTATAGCCTTGGGGGGTGGGGCTGGCCAACTTCGTCCGCCGGACTCGGAATGGCGTGAGACTTTGCGAGCAGCCTCCGTGTGCCAAAAATAGGCCCCGGGCACAGCCGCGCCGAAAAATAACCGCCCGAAGGCCGGGGCGCCGAGTTCGTCCAGCGGAAAAAGGCCACAAAAACGGGTGGGCTATAGCCTTGGGGGGTGGGGCTGGCCAAGTTCGTCCGCCGGACTCGGAATGGCGCGAGACTTTGCGAGCAGCCTCCGTGCGCCAAAAATATTCCCCGGGCACAGCCGCGCCAAAAAATAACCGCCCGAAGGCCGGGGCGCCGAGTTCGTCCAGCGGAAAAAGGCCACAAAAACGGGTGGGCTATAGCCTTAGGGGGTGGGGATGGCCAACTTCGTCCGCCGGACTCGGAATGGCGCGAGACTTTGCGAGCGGCCTCCGTGCGCCAAAAATAGGCCCCGGGAACAGCCGTGCCCAAAAATAACCGCCCGAAGGCCGGGGCGCCAAGTTCGTCCAGCGGAAAAAGGCCACAAAAACGGGTGGGCTATAGCCTTGGGGGGTGGGGCTGGCCAACTTCGTCCGCCGGAATCGGAATGGCGCGAGACTTTGCGAGCGGCCTCATTGTGCCAAAAATAGGCCCCAGGCACAGCCGCGCCCAAAAATAACTGCCCGAAGGCCGGGGCGCCGATTTCGTCCAGCTGAAAAAGGCCACAAAAACGGGTGGGCTATAGCCTTGGGGGGTAGGGCTGGCCAACTTCGTCCGCTGGACTCGGAATGGCGCGAGACTTTGCGAGCAGCCTCCGTGCGCCAAAAATAGGCCCCGGGCACAGCCGCGCCGAAAAATAACCGCCCGAAGGCCGGGGCGCCGAGTTCGTCCAGCGGAAAAAGGCCACAAAAACGGGTGGGCTATAGCCTTGGGGGGTGGGGCTGGCCAAGTTCGTCCGCCGGACTCGGAATGGCGCGAGACTTGGCGAGCAGCCTCCGTGCGCCAAAAATAGGCCCCGGGCACAGCCGCGCCAAAAAATAACCGCCCGAAGGCCGGGGCGCCGAGTTCGTCCAGCGGAAAAAGGCCACAAAAACGGGTGGGCTATAGCCTTAGGGGGTGGGGATGGCCAACTTCGTCCGCCGGACTCGGAATGGCGCGAGACTTTGCGAGCGGCCTCCGTGCGCCAAAAATAGGCCCCGGGAACAGCCGTGCCCAAAAATAACCGCCCGAAGGCCGGGGCGCCAAGTTCGTCCAGCGGAAAAAGGCCACAAAAACGGGTGGGTTATAGCCTTGGGGGGTGGGGCTGGCCGACTTCGTCCGCCGGACTCGGAATGGCGCGAGACTTTGCGAGTGGCCTCCGTGTGCAAAAAATAGGCCCCGGGCACAGCCGCGCCCAAAAATAACCGCCCGAAGACCGCGGCGCCAAGTTCGTCCAGCGGAAAAAGGACAAAAAAACGGGTGGGCTATAGCCTTGGGGAGTGGGGCTGGCCAACTTCGTCCGCCGGACTCGGAATGGCGCGAGACTTTGCGAGCTGCCTCCGTGCGCAAAAAATAGGCACCGGGCACAGCCGTGCCCAAAAATACCCGCCCGAAGGCCGGGGCGCCAAGTTCGTCCAGCGGCAAAAGGCCACAAAAACTGGTGGGTTATAACCTTGGGGGGTGGGGCTGGCCAACTTCGTCCGCCGGACTCGAAATGGCGCGAGACTTTGGGAGCGGCCTCCGTGTGCCAAAAATAGGCCCCGGGCACAGCCGCGCCCAAAAATAACCGCCCGAAGGCCGGGGCGCCAAGTTCTTCCAGCGGAAAAAGGCCACAAAAACGGGTGGGCTATAGCCTTGGGGGGTGGGGCTGGCCCACTTCGTCCGCCGGACTCGGAATGGCGCGAGACATTGCGAGCGGCCTCCGTGTGCCAAAAATAGGCCCCGTGCACAGCCGCGCCCAAAAATAACCGCCCGAAGGCCGGGGCGCCAAGTTAGTCCAGCGAAAAAAGGACAAAAACACGGGTGGGCTATAGCCTTGGGGGGTGGGGCTGGCCAACTTCGTCCGCCGGACTCGGAATGGCGCGACACTTTGCGAGCAGCCTCCGTGCACCAAAAATAGGCCGCGGGCACAGCCCTGCCCAAAAATACCCACCCGAAGGCCGCGGCGCCAAGTTCGTCCAGCGGAAAATGGCCACAAAAACGGGTGGGCTATAGCCTTGGGGGGTGGGGCTGGCCAACTTCGTCCGCCGGACTCGGAATGGCGCGAGACTTTGCGAGCGGCCTCCGTGTGCCAGAAATAGGCCCCGGGCACAGCCGCGCCCAAAAATAACCGCCCGAAGGCCGGGGCGCCAAGTTCGTCCAGCGGAAAAGGGCCACAAAAACGGGTGGGCTATAGCCTTGGGGGGTGGGGCTGGCCAACTTCGTCCGCCGGACTCAGAATGGCGCGAGACTTTGCGAACGTCCTCCTTGTGCCAAACATAGGCCCCGGACACAGCCGCGCCCAAAAATAACCGCCCGAAGGCCGGGGCGCCAAGTTCGTCCAGCGGAAAAAGGCCACAAAAACGGGTGGGCTATAGCCTTGGGGGGTGGGGCTGGCCCACTTCGTCCGCCGGAATCGGAATGGCGCGAGACTTTGCGAGCAGCCTCCGTGCGCCAAAAATAGGCCCCGGGCACAGCCGCGCCGAAAAATAACCGCCCGAAGGCCGGGGCGCCGAGTTCGTCCAGCGGAAAAAGGACACAAAAACGGGTGGGCTATAGCCTTGGGGGGTGGGGATGGCCAACTTCGTCCGCCGGACTCGGAATGGTGCGAGACTTTGTGAGCGGCCTCCGTGAGCCAAAAATAGGCCCCTGGCACAGCTGCGCTCAAAAATAACCATCCGAAGGCCGGGGCGCCAGGTTCGTCCAGCGGAAAAAGGCCACAAAAACGGGTGGGCTATAGCCTTGGGGGGTGGGGCTGGCCAACTTCGTCCGCCGGACTCGGAATGGTTCGAGACTTTGCGAGCGGCCTCCATGTGCCAGAAATAGGCCCCGGGCACAGCCTCGCCCAAAAATAACCGCCCGAAGGCCGGGGCGCCATGTTTGTCCAGCGGAAAAAAGGCCACAAAAACGGGTGGGCTATAGCCTTGGGGTGTGGGGCTGGCCAACTTCGTCCGCCGGACTCGAAATGGCGCGAGACTTTGCGAGCAGCCTCAGTGTGCCAAAAATAGGCCCCGGGCACAGCCGCGCCCGAAGGCCGGGGCGCCATGTTCGTCCAGCGGAAAAAGGCCACAAAAACGGGTGGGCTATAGCCTTGGTGGGTGGGGCTGGCCGACTTCGTCCGCCGGACTCGGAATAGCGCGAGAATTTGCGAGGGGCCTCCGTGTGCTACGAATAGGCCGCGGGCCCAGCCGCGTCCAAAAATAACCGCCCGAAGGCCGGGGCGCCAAGTTCGTCCAGCGGAAAAAGGCCACAAAAACGGGTGGGCTATAGCCTTGGGGGGGTGCGGCTGCCCAACTTCGTCCGCCGGACTCGGAATGGCGTGAGACTTTGCGAAGTGCCTCTGTGTTCCAAAAATAGGCCGCGGGCACAGCCGCGCCCAAAAATACCCACCCGAAGGCAGGGCGCCAAGTTCGTCCAGCGGAAAAAGGCCACAAAAACGGGTGGGCTATAGCCTTCGGGGGTGGGGCTGGCCAACTTCGTCCGCCGGACACGGAATGGCGTGATAGTTTACGATGCGCCTCCGTGTGCCAAAATAGGCTGTGGGCACAGCCGCGCCCAAAAATACCCGCCCGAAGGCCGGGGCGCCAAGTTCGTCCAGCGGAAAAAGGCCACAAAAACGGTGGGCTATAGCCTTGGGGGGTGGGGCTGGCCCACTTCGTCCGCCGTTCTCGGAATGGCGTGAGACTTTGCGAGGAGCCTCCCTGTGCCAAAAATTGGCCGCGGGCACAGCCGCGTCCAAAAATACCCGCCCGAAGGCCGGGGCGCCAAGTTCGTCCAGCGGAAAAAGGCCACAAAAACGGGTGGGCTATAGCCTTGGGGGGTGGGGATGGCCAACTTCGTCCGGCGGACTCGGAATGGCACGAAACGTTACAAGGTGCCTCCGTGTGCCTAAAATAGGCCGCGGGCACAGCCGCGCCTAAAAATACCCGCCCGAAGGCCGGGGCGCCAAGTTTGTCCAGCGGAAAAAGGCCACAAAAACGGGTGGGCTATAGCCTTGGGGGGTGGGGCTGGCCAACTTCGTCCGCCGGACTCGGAATGGCGTGAGACTTTGCGAGGAGCCTCCA
This sequence comes from Citrus sp. QX-2021, assembly GCA_030444885.1. Lineage (NCBI taxonomy): Eukaryota > Viridiplantae > Streptophyta > Magnoliopsida > Sapindales > Rutaceae > Citrus > Citrus sp. QX-2021. The sequence continues at coordinate 6,109 of JAUJEF010000203.1, forward strand.
TGTGCCAAAAATAGGCCGTGGGCGCAGCCGCGGCCAAAAATACCCGCCCGAAGGCCGGGGCGCCAAGTTCGTCCAGCAGAAAAAGGCCACAAAAACGGGTGGGCTATAGCCTTGGGGGGTGCGGCTGGCCAACTTCGTCCGCCGGACTCGGAATGGTGCGAGACTTTGCGAAGCGCCTCTGTGTGCCAAAAATAGGCCGCGGGCACAGCCGCACCCAAAAATACCCGCCCGAAGGCGTGGCGCCAAGTTTTTCCAGCGGAAAAAGGCCACAAAAATGGGTGGGCTATAGCCTTCGGGGGTGGGGCTGGCCAACTTCGTCCGCCGGACACGGAATGGCATGATAGTTTACGATGCGCCTCCGTGTGCCAAAAATAGGCCGCGGGCACAGCCGCACCCAAAAATACCCGCCCGAAGGCGTGGCGCCAAGTTTTTCCAGCGGAAAAAGGCCACAAAAATGGGTGGGCTATAGCCTTCGGGGGTGGGGCTGGCCAACTTCGTCCGCCGGACACGGAATGGCATGATAGTTTACGATGCGCCTCCGTGTGCCAAAAATAGGCTGTGGGCACAGCCGCGCCCAAAAATACCCGCCCGAAGGCCGTGGCGCCAAGTTCGTCCAGCGGAAAAAGGCCACAAAAATGGGTGGGCCACAGCCTTGGGGGGTGGGGCTGGCCAACTTCGTCCGCCGGACTCGGAATGGCGCGAGACTTTGCGAGGGGCCTCCGTGTGCCAAAAATAGGCCGCGGCCACCGCCGCGCCCAAAAATAACCCCTGATTGCCGGGGCGCCAAGTCCGTCCATCGAGAAAAGGCCACAAAAACGGGTGGGCTATAGCCTTGGGGGTGGGGCTGGCCAACTTCGTCCGCCGGACTCGGAATGGCGCGAGACTTTGCGAGGGGCCTCCGTGTGCCAAAAAAAGGCAGCGGGCACAGCCGCGCCGAAAAATAACCCCCGATGGCCGGGGCGCCAAGTCCGTCCAGCGAGAAAAGGCCACAAAAACGGGTGGGCCACAGCCTTGGGGGGTGGGGCTGGCCAACTTCGTGCGCCGGACTCGGAATGGCGCGAGACTTTCCGGGGGGCCTCCGTGTGCCAAAAATAGGCCGCGGGCACAGCCGCGCCCAAAAATAACAGCCCGAAGGCCGGGGCGCCAAATTCGTCCAGCGGAAAAAGGCCACAAAAACGGGTGGGCCACAGCCTTGGGGGGTGGGGCTGGCCAACTTCGTCCGCCGGACTCGGAATGGCGCGAGACTTTGCGATGGGCCTCGGTGTGCCAAAAATAGGCCGCTGGCACAGCCGCGCCCAAAAATAACCGTCCCAAGGCCGGGGCGCCAAGTTCGTCCAGCGGAAAAAGGCCACAAAAACGGGTGGGCCACAGCCTTGGGGGGTGGGGCTGGCCCACTTCGTCCGCCGGACTCGGAATGGCGCGAGACTTTGCGAGCGGCCTCCGTGTGCCAAAAAAAGGCAGCGGGCGCAGCCGCGCCCAAAAATAACCCCCCGAAGGCCGGGGCGCCAAGTCCGTCCAGCGGAAAAAGGCCACAAAAATGGGTGGGCTATAGCCTTGGGGTTGGGGCTGGCCAACTTCGTCCGCCGGGCTCGGAATGGCGCGAGACTCTGCGAGGGGCCTCCGTGTGCCAAAATTAGGCCGCGGGCACAGCCGCGCCCAAAAATAACCTCCCGAAGGCCGGGGCGCCAAGTTAGTCCAGCGGAAAAAACCCACAAAAACGGGTGGGGCACAGCCTTGGGGGGTGGGGCTGGCCATCTTCGTCCGCCGGACTCGGAATGGCGCGAGACTCTGCGAGGGCCCTCGGGGTGCCAAAAATAAGCTACGGACAAAGCCACGCCCAAAAATAAAACCCCGAAGGTAGTGGTGCCAAAACCCCCCAGCGGAAAAATGGCCAAAAAACGGGTGGGCTATAGCGTTAGTGGGGGGCGCGGGCGAAGTTCGTCCGCCGGACTTGGAATGGGGCGAGACTTTGCGATGGGCCTCGGGGTACCAAAAATAAGACGCGGGCAAAGCCGCGCCCAAAAATAAGACACCCGAAGGTGGTGGTGCCAAAACCCCCCAGCGGAAAAATGCCCAAAAAACGGGTTGGCTATAGCCTTGGTGGGGGGCGCGGGCGAAGTTCGTCCGCCGGACTAGGAATGGGGCGAGACTTTGCGAGGGGCCTCGGGGTGCCAAAAATAAGCTACGGGAAAAGCCGCGCCCAAAAATAAGCCCCCGAAGGTCGTGGTGCCAAAACCCCCCAGCGGAAAAATGGCCAAAAAACGGGTGGGCTATAGCCTTGGTGGGGGGCGCGGGCGAAGTTCGTCCGCCGGACTAGGAATGGGGCGAGACTTTGCGAGGGGCCTCGGGGTGCCAAAAATAAGCTACGGGCAAAGCCGCGCCCAAAAATAAGCCCCGAAAGGTCATGCTACGAAAACCCCCCAGCGGAAAAATGGTCAAAAAACGGGTGGGCTATAGCCTTGGTGGGGGGCGCGGGCGACGTTCGTCCGCCGGACTCGGAATGGGGTCAGACTTTGCGAGGGGGCTCGGGGTACCAAAAATAAGCGGTGGGCAAAGCCGCGCCCAAAAATAAGCGCCCGAAGGTCGTGGTGCCAAAACCCCCCAGCGGAAAATTGGCCAAAAAACGGGTGGGCTATAGCCTTGGTGGGGGGCGCGGGCGAAGTTTGTCCGCCGGACTAGGAATGGGGCGAGACTTTGCGAGGGGACTCGGGGTGCCAAAAATAAGCTACGGGCAAAGCCGAGCCCAAAAATAAGCCCCCGAAGGTCGTGGTGCCAAAACCCCCCAGCGGAAAAATGGCAAAAAAACGGGTGGGCTATAGCCTTGGTGGGGGGCGCGGGCGAAGTTCGTCCGCCGGACTCGGAATGGGGCGAGACTTTGTGAGGGGCCTCGGGGTACCAAAAATATGCCGCGGGCAAAGCCGCGCCCAAAAATAAGCACCCGAAGGTCGTGGTACCAAAACCCCCCCGCGGAAAAATGCCCAGAAAACGGGTTGGCTATAGCCTTGGGGGGGGCGCGGGCGAAGTTCGTCCGCCGGACTCGGAATGGGGCGAGACTTTGCGAGGGGACCCGGGGTCCCAAAAATAAGTCGCCGGCAAAGCCACGCCCAAAAATAAGCACCCGAAGGTCGTGGTGCCAAAACCCCCCAGCGGAAAAATGCCCAAAAAATGGGTGGGCTATAGCCTTGGTGGGGGGCGCGGGCGAAGTTCGTCCGCCGGACTCGGAATGGGGCGAGACTTTGCGAGGGGCCTCAGGGTGCCAAAAATAAGCTGCAGGCAAATCCGTGCGCAAAAATAAGCACCCGAAGGTCGTGGTGCCAAAACCCCCCAGCGGAAAAATGGCCAAAAAACGAGTGGGATATAGCCTTGGTGGGGGGGGCGGGCGAAGTTCGTCCGCCGGACTCGGAATGCGGCGCGACTTTGCAAGGGGCCTCGGGGTGCCAAAGATAAGCCGCGGGCCAAGCCGCGCCCAAAAATAAGCACCCGAAGGTCGTGGTGCGAAAACCCCCCAGCGGAAAAATGGCCAAAAAATGGGTGGGCTATAGCGTTGGTGGGGGGCGCGGGCGACGTTCGTCCGCCGGACTCGGAATGGGGCGAGACTTTGCGAGGGGCCTCGGGGTACCAAAAATAAGCGGCGGACAAAGCCGCGCCCAAAAATAAGAGCCCGAAGGTCGTGGTGCCAAAAATCCCCCAGCGGAAAAATGGCCAAAAAACGGGTGGGCTATAGCCTTGGGGGCGGGCACGGGCGAAGTTCTTCCGCCGGACTCGGAATGGGGCGAGACTTTGCGAGGGGCCTCGGGGTGCCAAAAATAAGCCGCGGGCCAAGCCGCGCCAAAAAATAAGCGTCCGAAGGTCGTGGTGCCAAAACCCCCCAGCGGAAAAATGGCCAAAAAACGGGTGGGCTATAGGCTTGGTGGGGGGCGCGGGCGAACTTCGTCCGCCGGACTCGGAATGGGGCGAGACTTTGCGAGGGTCCTCAGGGTGCCAAAAATAAACTGCGGGCAAAGCCGCGCCCAAAAATAAGCCCCCGAAGGTCGTGGTGCGAAAACCCCCCAGCGGAAAGATGGCCAAAAAACGGGTGCGCTATAGCCTTGGTGGGGGGCGCGGGCGAAGTTCGTCCGCCGGACTCGGAATGGGGCGAGACTTTGCGAGGGGCCTCGGGGTGCCAAAAATAAGCTACGGGCAAAGCTGCGCCCAAAAATAAGCGCCCGAAGGTCGTGGTTCCAAAACCCCCCAGCGGAAAAGTAGCCAAAAAACGGGTGGGCTATAGCCTTGGTGGGGGGCGCGGGCGAAGTTCGTCCGCCGGACTCGGAATGGGGCGAGACTTTGCGTGGGGTCTCGGGGTGCCAAAAATAAGCTGCGGGCCAAGCCGCGCCCAAAAATAAGCGTCCGAAGGTCGTGGTGCCAAAACCCCCCAGCGGAAAAATGGCCAAAAAACGGGTGGGCTATAGCCTTGGTGGGGGACGCGGGCGAAGTTCGTCCGCCGGACTAGGAATGGGGCCAGACTTTGCGAGGGGCCTCGGGGTGCCAAAAATAAGCTACGGGCAAAGCCGCGCCCAAAAATACGCCCCCGAAGGTCGTGGTACGAAAACCCCCCAGCGGAAAAATGGCCAAAAAACGGGTGGGCTATAGCCTTGGTGGGGGGCGCGGGCGAAGTTCGTCCGCCGGACTCGGAATGGGGTGAGACTTTGCGAGGGGCCTCGGGGTGCCAAAAATAAGCTGCGGGCAAAGCCGTGCCCAAAAATAAGCACCCGAAGGTCGTGGTGCCAAAACCCTCCAGCGGAAAAATGCCCAAAAAATGGGTGGGCTATAGCCTTGGTGGGGGGCGCGGGCGAAGTTCGTCCGCCGGACTAGGAATGGGGCCAGACTTTGCGAGGGGCCTCGGGGTACCAAAAATAAGCAGCGGGCAAAGCCGCTACCAAAAATAAGCACCCGAAGGTCGTGGTGCCAAAACCCCCCAGCGGAAAATTGGCCAAAAAACGGGTGGGCTATAGCCTTGGTGGGGGGCGCGGGCGAAGTTCGTCCGCCGGACTCGGAATGCGGCGAGACTTTGCAAGGGGCCTTGGGGTGACAAATATAAGCCGTGGGCCAAGCCGCGCCCAAAAATAAGCGCCCAAAGGTCGTGGTGCCAAAACCCCACAGCGGAAAAATGGCCAAAAAACGGGTGGGCTATAGCCTTGGTGGGGGGCGCGGGCGAAGTTCGTCCGCCGGACTCGGAATGGGGCGAGACTTTGTGAGGGGACCCGGGGTCCCAAAAATAAGTCGCGGGCAAATCCGCGCCCAAAAATAAGCACCCGAAGGTCGTGGTGCCAAAACCCCCCAGCGGAAAAATGCCTAAAAAATGGGTGGGCTATAGCCTTGGTGGGGGGCGCGGGCGAAGTTCGTCCGCCGGACTCGGAATGGGGCGAGACTTTGCGAGGGGCCTCGGGGTGCCAAAAATAAGCTACGGACAAAGCCACGCCCAAAAATAAAACCCCGAAGGTAGTGGTGCCAAAACCCCCCAGCGGAAAAATGGCCAAAAAACGGGTGGGCTATAGCGTTAGTGGGGGGCGCGGGCGAAGTTCGTCCGCCGGACTTGGAATGGGGCGAGACTTTGCGATGGGCCTCGGGGTACCAAAAATAAGACGCGGGCAAAGCCGCGCCCAAAAATAAGACACCCGAAGGTGGTGGTGCCAAAACCCCCCAGCGGAAAAATGCCCAAAAAACGGGTTGGCTATAGCCTTGGTGGGGGGCGCGGGCGAAGTTCGTCCGCCGGACTAGGAATGGGGCGAGACTTTGCGAGGGGCCTCGGGGTGCCAAAAATAAGCTACGGGAAAAGCCGCGCCCAAAAATAAGCCCCCGAAGGTCGTGGTGCCAAAACCCCCCAGCGGAAAAATGGCCAAAAAACGGGTGGGCTATAGCCTTGGTGGGGGGCGCGGGCGAAGTTTGTCCGCCGGACTAGGAATGGGGCGAGACTTTGCGAGGGGACTCGGGGTGCCAAAAATAAGCTACGGGCAAAGCCGAGCCCAAAAATAAGCCCCCGAAGGTCGTGGTGCCAAAACCCCCCAGCGGAAAAATGGCAAAAAAACGGGTGGGCTATAGCCTTGGGGGGAGGGGCACGCCAACTTCGTCCGCCGGACTCGGAATGGGGCGAGACTTTACGAGCGGCCTCCACGTACCAAAAATAGGCAGTGGGCACAGCCGCGCCCAAAAATAACCGCCCGAAGGTCGGCGCGCCCAAACCGCCCAGTGGAAAAATGGCCAAAAAATGGGTGGGCTATAGCCTTGGTTTGAGGGGCTGGCCAACTTCGTCCGCCGGACTCGGAATGGGGCGAGACTTTGCGAGCGGCCCCCGCGTGCCAAAAATAGGCCATGGGCACAGCCGCGCTCAAAAATAACCTCCCAAAAATAGGCCGCGGGCACAGCCATACCCAAAAATAACCGCCCGAAGGCCGGGGCGCCAAGTTCGTCCAGCGGAAAAAGGCCACAAAAACGGGTGGGCTATAGCCTTGGGGGGAGGGGCTGGCCAACTTCGTCCGCCGGACTCGGAATGGGGCGAGACTTTGCGAGCTACCTCCGCGTGCCAAAAATAGGCCGCGGGCACAGCCGCGCCTAAAAATAACCCCCCGAAGGTCGGCGCGCCCAAACCCCCCACCGGAAAAATGGCCAAAAAACGGGTGGGCTATAGCCTTGGGGGGAGGGGCTGGCCAACTTCGTCCGCCGGATTCGGAATGGGGCGAGACTTTGCGAGCGGCCTCCACGTTCCAAAAATAGGCCGCGGGCACAGCCGCGCCCAAAAATAACCTCCCGAAGGTCGGCGCGCCAAAACCGCCCAGTGGAAAAATGGCCAAAAAACGGGTGGGCTATAGCCTTGGGGGGAGGGGCTGGCCAACTTCGTCCGCCGGACTCGGAATGGGGCGAGACTTAGCGAGCGGCCTCCGCGTGCCAAAAATAGGCCGCGGGCACAGCCGCGTCCAAAAATAACCCCCCGAAGGTCGGCGCGCCCAAACCCCCCAGTGGAAAAATGGCCAAAAAACGGGTGGGCTATAGCCTTGGGGGGAGGGGCTGGCCGACTTCGTCCGCCGGACTCGGAATGGGGCGAGACTTAGCGAGCGGCCTCCGCGTGCCAAAAATAGGCCGCAGGCACAGCCGCGCCCAAAAATAAACCCCCGAAGGTCGGCGCGCCCAAACCCCCCAGTGGAAAAATGGCCAAAAAACGGGTGGGCTATAGCCTTGGGGGGAGGGGCTGGCCGACTTCGTCCGCCGGACTCGGAATGGGGCGAGACTTTGCGAGCGGCCTCCGCGTGCCAAAAATAGGGCGCGGACACTGCCGCGGCCAAAAATAACCCCCCGAAGGTCGGCGCGCCCAAACCCCCCAGCGGAAAAATGGCCAAAAAACGGGTGGGCTATAGCCTTGGGGGGAGGGGCTCGCCAACTTCGTCCGCCGGACTCGGAATGGGGCTAGACTTAGCGAGCGGCCTCCGTGTGCCAAAAATAGGCCGCGGGCACAGCCGCGCCCAAAAATAACCCCCCGAAGGTCGGCGCGCCCAAACCCCCCAGCGGAAAAATGGCCAAAAAACGGGTGGGCTATAGCCTTGGGGGGAGGGGCTGGCCGACTTCGTCCGCCGGACTCGGAATGGGGAGAGACTTAGCGAGCGGCCTCCGTGTGCCAAAAATAGGCCGCGGGCACAGCCGCGCCCAAAAATAACCCCCCGAAGGTCGGCGCGCCCAAACCCCCCAGCGGAAAAATGGCCAAAAAACGGGTGGGCTATAGCCTTGGGGGGAGGGGCTGGCCGACTTCGTCCGTCGGACTCGGAATGGGGCGAGACTTAGTGAGCGGCCTCCGTGCGCCAAAAATAGGCCGCGGGCACAGCCGCGCCCAAAAATAACCCCCCGAAGGTCGGCGCACCCAAACCCCCCAGCGGAAAAATGGCCAAAAAACGGGTGGGCTATAGCCTTGGGGGGAGGGGCTCGCCAACTTCGTCCGCCGGACTCGGAATGGGGCGAGACTTAGCGAGCGGCCTCCATGAGCCAAAAATAGGCCGCGGGCACAGCCGCGCCCAAAAATAACCGCCCGAAGGCCGGGGCGCCATGTTCGTCCAGCGGAAAAATGGACAAAAAACGGGTGGGCTATAGCCTTGGGGGGAGGGGCTGGCCAACTTCGTCCGCCGGACTCGAAATGGGACGAGACTTTGTGAGCGGCCTCCGCGTGCCAAAAATAGGGCGCGGACACTGCCGCGGCCAAAAATAACCCCCCGAAGGTCGGTGCGCCCAAACCCCCCAGCGGAAAAATGGCCAAAAAACGGGTGGGCTATAGCCTTGGTTTGAGGGGCTGGCCAACTTCGTCCGCCGGACTCGGAATGGGGCGAGACTTTGCGAGCGGCCTCCGCGTGCCAAAAATAGGCCATGGGCACAGCCGCGCTCAAAAATAACCCCCCGAAGGTCGGCGCGCCCAAATCCCCCACCGGAAAAATGGCCAAAAAACGGGTGGGCTATAGCCTTGGGGGGAGGGGCTGGCCGACTTCGTCCGCCGGACTCGGAATGGGGCGAGACTTTGCGAGCGGCCTCTGCGTGCCAAAAATAGGCCGTAGGCACAGCCGCGCCCAAAAATAACCCCCCGAAGGTCGGCGCGCCCAAACCCCCCAGCGGAAAAATGGCCAAAAAACGGGTGGGATATAGCCTTGGGGGGAGGGGCTGGCCAACTTCGTCCGCCGGACTCGGAATGGGGCGAGACTTTGCGAGCGGCCTCCACGTACCAAAAATAGGCCGCGGACACAGCCGCGCCCAAAAATAACCCCCCGAAGGTCGGCTCGCCCAAACCCCCCAGCGGAAAAATGGCCAAAAAACGGGTGGGCTATAGCCTTGGGGGGAGGGGCACGCCAACTTCGTCCGCCGGACTCGGAATGGGGCGAGACTTTGCGAGCGGCCTCCACGTACCAAAAATAGGCAGTGGGCACAGCCGCGCCCAAAAATAACCGCCCGAAGGTCGGCGCGCCCAAACCGCCCAGTGGAAATATGGCCAAAAAATGGGTGGGCTATAGCCTTGGTTTGAGGGGCTGGCCAACTTCGTCCGCCGGACTCGGAATGGGGCGAGACTTTGCGAGCGGCCCCCGCGTGCCAAAAATAGGCCATGGGCACAGCCGCGCTCAAAAATAACCTCCCAAAAATAGGCCGCGGGCACAGCCATACCCAAAAATAACCGCCCGAAGGCCGGGGCGCCAAGTTCATCCAGCGGAAAAAGGCCACAAAAACGGGTGGGCTATAGCCTTGGGGGGAGGGGCTGGCCAACTTCGTCCGCCGGACTCGGAATGGGGCGAGACTTTGCGAGCTACCACCGCGTGCCAAAAATAGGCCGCGGGCACAGCCGCGCCTAAAAATAACCCCCCGAAGGTCGGCGCGCCCAAACCCCCCACCGGAAAAATGGCCAAAAAACGGGTGGGCTATAGCCTTGGGGGGAGGGGCTGGCCAACTTCGTCCGCCGGATTCGGAATGGGGCGAGACTTTGCGAGCGGCCTCCACGTTCCAAAAATAGGCCGCGGGCACAGCCGCGCCCAAAAATAACCTCCCGAAGGTCGGCGCGCCAAAACCGCCCAGTGGAAAAATGGCCAAAAAACGGGTGGGCTATAGCCTTGGGGGGAGGGGCTGGCCAACTTCGTCCGCCGGACTCGGAATGGGGCGAGACTTAGCGAACGGCCTCCGCGTGCCAAAAATAGGCCGCGGGCACAGCCGCGCCCAAAAATAACCCCCCAAAGGTCAGCGCGCCGAAACCCCCCAGCGGAAAAATGGCCAAAAAACGGATGGGCTATAGCCTTGGGGGGAGGGGCTGGCCGACTTCGTCCGCCGGACTCGGAATGGGGCGAGACTTTGCGAGCGGCCTCCGTGTGCCAAAAATAGGCCGCGGGCACAGCCGCGCCAAAAAATAACCCCCCGAAGGTCGGCGCGCCCAAACCCCCCAGCGGAAAAATGGCCAAAAAACGGGAGGGCTATAGCCTTGGGGGGAGGGGCTGGCCGACTTCGTCCGCCGGACTCGGAATGGGGCGAGACATTGCGAGCGGCCTCTACGTGCCAAAAATAGGCCGTAGGCAGAGCCGCGCCCAAAAATAACCCCCCGAAGGTCGGCGTGCCCAAACCCCCCAGCGGAAAAATGGCCAAAAACCGGGTGGGATATAGCCTTGGGGGGAGGGGCTGGCCAACTTCGTCCGCCGGATTCGGAATGAGGCGAGACTTTGCGAGCGGCCTCCACGTTCCAAAAATAGGCCGCGGGCACAGCCGCGCCCAAAAATAACCTCCCGAAGGTCGGCGCGCCAAAACCGCCCAGTGGAAAAATGGCCAAAAAACGGGTGGGCTATAGCCTTGGGGGGAGGGGCTGGCCAACTTCGTCCGCCGGACTCGGAATGGGGCGAGACTTAGCGAGCGGCCTCCGCGTGCCAAAAATAGGCCGCGGGCACAGCCGCGCCCAAAAATAACCCCCAGAAGGTCGGCGCGCCCAAACCCCCCAGCGGAAAAATGGCCAAAAAACGGGTGGGCTATAGCCTTGGGGGGAGGGGCTGGCCGACTTCGTCCGCCGGACTCGGAATGGGGCGAGACTTAGCGAGCGGCCTCCGTGTGCCAAAAATAGGCCGCGGGCACAGCCGCGCCCAAAAATAACCCCCCGAAGGTCGGCGCACCCAAACCCCCCAGCGGAAAAATGGCCAAAAAACGGGTGGGCTATAGCCTTGGGGGGAGGGGCTCGCCAACTTCGTCCGCCGGACTCGGAATGGGGCGAGACTTAGCGAGCGGCCTCCATGAGCCAAAAATAGGCCGCGGGCACAGCCGCGCCCAAAAATAACCGCCCGAAGGCCGGGGCGCCATGTTCGTCCAGCGGAAAAATGGACAAAAAACGGGTGGGCTATAGCCTTGGGGGGAGGGGCTGGCCGACTTCGTCCGCCGGACTCGAAATGGGGCGAGACTTTGTGAGCGGCCTCCGCGTGCCAAAAATAGGGCGCGGACACTGCCGCGGCCAAAAATAACCCCCCGAAGGTCGGTGCGTCCAAACCCCCCAGCGGAAAAATGGCCAAAAAACGGGTGGGCTATAGCCTTGGGGGGAGGGGCTGGCCTACTTCGTCCGCCGGACTCGGAATGGGGTGAGACTTTGCGAGCGGCTCCGCGTGCCAAAAATAGGCCGCGGGTGCAGCCGCGACAAAAAATAACCGTCCGAAGGCCGGCGCGCCAATTTCGTCCAGCGGAAAAAGGCCACAAAAACGGGTGGGGTATAGCCTTGGGGGGTGGGGCTGGCCAACTTGGTCCGCCGGACTCGGAATGACGCGAGACTTTGCGAGGGGCCTCCGTGTGCCAAAAATAGGCCGCGGTCAATGCCGCGCCCAAAAATAACCGCCCAAAGGCCGGGGCGCCAAGTTCGTCCTGCGGAAAAAGGCCACAAAAACGGGTGGGCTATAGCCTTGGGAGGTGGGGCTGGCCAACTTCGTCTGCCTGACTCGGAATAGCGCGACACTTTGCGAGGAGCCTCCGTACGCCACAAATAGGCCGCGGGCACAGACGCGTCCAAAAATAAACGCCCGAAGGCCGGGGCGCCAAGTTCGTCCAGCGGAAAAAGGCCACAAAAATGGCTGGGCTATAGCCTTGGGGGGTTGGGCTGGCCAACATCGTCCGCCGGACTCGGAATGGCGCGAGACTTTGCGAGGGCCCTCCGTGTGCCAAAAATAGGCCGCGGGCACTGCCGCGCCCAAAAATAACCGCCCGAAAATAACCGCCCGCAGGGCGGGGCGCCAAGTTCGACCAGCGTAAAAAGGCCACCAAAATGGGTGGGCTATAGCCTTGGGGGGTGGGGCTGGCCCACTTCGTCCACCGGACTCGGATTGGCGCGAAACATTGCGAGGGCCCTCCGTGTGCAAAAAATAGGCCGCGGGCACAGCCGGGCCCAAAAATAACCGCCCGAAGGCTGGGGCGCCAAGTTCGTCCAGCGGAAAAAGGCCACAAAAACGGGTGGGCTATAGCCTTGGGAGGTGGGGCTGGCCGACTTCGTCCGCCGGACTCGGAATGGAGCGAGACTTTGCGAGGGGCCTCCGTGTGCCAAAAATAGGCCGCGGTCACAGCCGCGTCCAAAAATAAACGCCCGAAGGCCGGGGCGCCAAGTTCGTCCAGCGGAAAAAGGCCACAAAAATGGCTGGGCTATAGCCTTGGGGGTTGGGCTGGCCAACATCGTCCGCCGGACTCGGAATGGCGCAAGACTTTGCGAGGGCCCTCCATGTGCCAAAAATAGGCCGCGGGCACTGCCGCGGCCAAAAATAACCCCCCGAAGGTCGGTGCGTCCAAACCCCCCAGCGGAAAAATGGCCAAAAAACGGGTGGGCTATAGCCTTGGGGGGTGGGGCTGGCCAACTTGGTCCGCCGGACTCGGAATGACGCGAGACTTTGCGAGGGGCCTCCGTGTGCCAAAAATAGGCCGCGGTCAATGCCGCGCCCAAAAATAACCGCCCAAAGGCCGGGGCGCCAAGTTCGTCCTGCGGAAAAAGGCCACAAAAACGGGTGGGCTATAGCCTTGGGAGGTGGGGCTGGCCAACTTCGTCCGCCTGACTCGGAATAGCGCGACACTTTGCGAGGAGCCTCCGTACGCCACAAATAGGCCGCGGGCACAGCCGCGTCCAAAAATAAACGCCCGAAGGCCGGGGCGCCAAGTTCGTCCAGCGGAAAAAGGCCACAAAAATGGCTGGGCTATAGCCTTGGGGGGTTGGGCTGGCCAACATCGTCCGCCGGACTCGGAATGGCGCGAGACTTTGCGAGGGCCCTCCGTGTGCCAAAAATAGGCCGCGGGCACTGCCGCGCCCAAAAATAACCGCCCGAAAATAACCGCCCGCAGGGCGGGGCGCCAAGTTCGACCGTAAAAAGGCCACCAAAATGGGTGGGCTATAGCCTTGGGGGGTGGGGCTGGCCCACTTCGTCCACCGGACTCGGATTGGCGCGAAACATTGCGAGGGCCCTCCGTGTGCAAAAAATAGGCCGCGGGCACAGCCGGGCCCAAAAATAACCGCCCGAAGGCTGGGGCGCCAAGTTCGTCCAGCGGAAAAAGGCCACAAAAACGGGTGGGCTATAGCCTTGGGAGGTGGGGCTGGCCGACTTCGTCCGCCGGACTCGGAATGGCGCGAGACTTTGCGAGGGGCCTCCGTGTGCCAAAAATAGGCCGCGGTCACAGCCGCGTCCAAAAATAAACGCCCGAAGGCCGGGGCGCCAAGTTCGTCCAGCGGAAAAAGGCCACAAAAATGGCTGGGCTATAGCCTTGGGGGTTGGGCTGGCCAACATCGTCCGCCGGACTCGGAATGGCGCAAGACTTTGCGAGGGCCCTCCATGTGCCAAAAATAGGCCGCGGGCACTGCCGCGCCCAAAAATAACCGCCCGAAGGGCGGGGCACCAAGTTCGACCAGCGTAAAAAGGCCACCAAAACGGGTGGGCTATAGCCTTGGGGGGTGGGGCTGGCCCACTTCGTCCACCGGACTCGGATTGGCGCGAAACATTGCGAGGGCCCTCCGTGTGCCAAAAATAGGCCGCGGGCACAGCCGGGCCCAAAAATAACCGCCCGAAGGCCGGGGCGCCAAGTTCGTCCAGCGGAAAAAGGCCACAAAAACGGGTGGGCTATAGCCTTGGGAGGTGGGGCTGGCCGACTTCGTCCGCCGGACTCGGAATGGCGCGAGACTTTGCGAGGGGCCTCCGTGTGCCAAAAATAGGCCGCGGTCACAGCCGCGTCCAAAAATAAACGCCCGAAGGCCGGGGCGCCAAGTTCGTCCAGCGGAAAAAGGCCACAAAAATGGCTGGGCTATAGCCTTGGGGGGTTGGGCTGGCCAACATCATCCGCCGGACTCGGAATGGCGCGAGACTTTGCGAGGGGCCTCCGTGTGCCAAAAATAGGCCGCGGTCACAGCCGCGTCCAAAAATAAACGCCCGAAGGCCGGGGCGCCAAGTTCGTCCAGCGGAAAAAGGCCACAAAAATGGCTGGGCTATAGCCTTGGGGGGTTGGGCTGGCCAACATCATCCGCCGGACTCGGAATGGCGCGAGACTTTGCGAGGGCCCTCCGTGTGCCAAAAATAGGCCGCGGGCACTGCCGCGCCCAAAAATAACCGCCCGAAGGCCGGGGCGCCAAGTTCGTCCAGCGAAAAAAGGCCACAAAAATGGCTGGGCTATAGCCTTGGGGGTTGGGCTGGCCAACATCGTCCGCCGGACTCGGAATGGCGCAAGACTTTGCGAGGGCCCTCCATGTGCCAAAAATAGGCCGCGGGCACTGCCGCGCCCAAAAATAACCGCCCGAAGGGCGGGGCACCAAGTTCGACCAGCGTAAAAAGGCCACCAAAACGGGTGGGCTATAGCCTTGGGGGGTGGGGCTGGCCCACTTCGTCCACCGGACACGGATTGGTGCGAGACTTTGCGAGGGCCCTCCGTGTACCAAAAATAGGCCGCGAGCACAGCTGCGCCCAAAAATAACAGCCAGAAGGCCGGGGCGCCAAGTTCGTCCAGCGGAAAAAGGCCACAAAAACGGGTGGGCTATAGCCTTGTGGGGTGGGGCTGGCCAATTCGTATGCCGGACTCGGAATGGCGCGAGACATTCCGAGGGCCCTCCGTGTTCCAAAAGTAGGCCGTGGGCACAGCCGCGCCCAAAAATAATCTCCCGAAGGCCGGGGCGCCAAGTTCGTCCAGCGGAAAAAGGCCACTAAAACGGGTGGGCTATAGCCTTGGGGGGTGGGGCTGGCAAACTTCGTACGCAGGACTCGGAATGGCGCGAGACTTTGCGAGGGCCCTCAGTTTGCAAAAAATAGGCCGCGGGTGCAGCCGCGACAAAAAATAGCCGTCCGAAGGCCGGCGCGCCAATTTTGTCCAGCGGAAAAAGGCCACAAAAACGGGTGGGCTATAGCCTTGGGGGGTGGGGCTGGCCAACTTTGTCCGCCGGACTCGGAATGGCGCGAGACTTTGCGAGGGGCCTCCGTGTGCCAAAAATAGGCCGCGGTCAATGCCGCGCCCAAAAATAACCGCCCAAAGGCCGGGGCGCCAAGTTCGTCCTGCGGAAAAAGGCCACAAAAACGGGTGGGCTATAGCCTTGGGAGGTGGGGCTGGCCAACTTCGTCCGCCTGACTCGGAATAGCGCGACACTTTGCGAGGAGCCTCCGTACGCCACAAATAGGCCGCGGGCACAGCCGCGTCCAAAAATAAACGCCCGAAGGCCGGGGCGCCAAGTTCGTCCAGCGGAAAAAGGCCACAAAAATGGCTGGGCTATAGCCTTGGGGGGTTGGGCTGGCCAACATCGTCCGCCGGACTCGGAATGGCGCGAGACTTTGCGAGGGCCCTCCGTGTGCCAAAAATAGGCCGCGGGCACTGCCGCGCCCAAAAATAACCGCCCGAAGGCCGGGGCGCCAAGTTCGTCCAGCGGAAAAAGGCCACAAAAATGGCTGGGCTATAGCCTTGGGGGTTGGGCTGGCCAACATCGTCCGCCGGACTCGGAATGGCGCAAGACTTTGCGAGGGCCCTCCATGTGCCAAAAATAGGCCGCGGGCACTGCCGCGCCCAAAAATAACCGCCCGAAGGGCGGGGCACCAAGTTCGACCAGCGTAAAAAGGCCACCAAAACGGGTGGGCTATAGCCTTGGGGGGTGGGGCTGGCCCACTTCGTCCACCGGACTCGGATTGGCGCGAGACTTTGCGAGGGCCCTCCGTGTACCAAAAATAGGCCGCGAGCACAGCTGCGCCCAAAAATAACAGCCAGAAGGCCGGGGCGCCAAGTTCGTCCAGCGGAAAAAGGCCACAAAAACGGGTGGGCTATAGCCTTGTGGGGTGGGGCTGGCCAATTCGTATGCCGGACTCGGAATGGCGCGAGACATTCCGAGGGCCCTCCGTGTTCCAAAAGTAGGCCGTGGGCACAGCCGCGCCCAAAAATAATCTCCCGAAGGCCGGGGCGCCAAGTTCGTCCAGCGGAAAAAGGCCACTAAAACGGGTGGGCTATAGCCTTGGAGGGTGGGGCTGGCAATCTTCGTACGCAGGACTCGGAATGGCGCGAGACTTTGCGAGGGCCCTCAGTTTGCAAAAAATAGGCCGCGGGTGCAGCCGCGACAAAAAATAGCCGTCCGAAGGCCGGCGCGCCAATTTTGTCCAGCGGAAAAAGGCCACAAAAACGGGTGGGCTATAGCCTTGGGGGGTGGGGCTGGCCAACTTTGTCCGCCGGACTCGGAATGGCGCGAGACTTTGTGAGGGGCCTCCGTGTGCCAAAAATAGGCCGCGGTCAATGCCGCGCCCAAAAATAACCGCCCAAAGGCCGGGGCGCCAAGTTCGTCCTGCGGAAAAAGGCCACAAAAACGGGTGGGCTATAGCCTTGGGAGGTGGGGCTGGCCAACTTCGTCCGCCTGACTCGGAATAGCGCGAGACTTTGCGAGGAGCCTCCGTACACCACAAATAGGCTGCGGGTACAGCCGCGCCCAAAAATAACCGCCCGAAAGCCAGGGTGCCAAGTTCGTCCAGCGGAAAAAGGCCACAAAAACGGGTGGGCTATAGCTTTGGGAGGTGGGGCTGGCCCACTTCGTCCGCCAGACTCGGAATGGCGCGAGACTTTGCGAGGGCTCTCCGTGTGCCAAAAATAGGCCGCGGGTACAGCGGCACCCAAAAATAACCGCCCGAAGGCCGGGGCGCCAAGTTCGTCCAGCGGAAAAAGGCCACAAAAACGGGTGGGCTATAGCCTTGGGGGGTGGGGCTGGCCAACTTCGTCCGCCGGACTCGGAATGGCGGGAGACTTTGCGAGGGGCCTCCGTGTGCCAAAAATAGGCCGCGGTCACAACCGCGCCCAAAAATAACCGCCCGAAGGCCGGGGCGCCAAGTTCGTCCATCGGAAAAAGGCCACAAAAACGGGTGGGCTATAGCCTTGGGGGGTTGGGCTGGCCAACATCGTCCGCCGGACTCGGAATGGCGCGAGACTTTGTGAGGGCCCTCTGTGTGCCAAAAATAGGCCGCGGGCACTGCCACGCAAAAAATAACCGCCCGAAAATAACCGCCCGAAGGGCGGGGCGCCAAGTTCGTCCAGCGTAAAAAGGCCACAAAAACGGGTGGGCTATAGCCTTGGGGGGTGGGGCTGGCCAACTTCGTCCGCCGGACTCGGAATGGCGCGAGACTTTACGAGGGCCCTTAATGTGCCAAACATAGGCCGCGAACACAGCCACGCCCAAAAATAACAGCCCGAAGGCCGGGGCGCCAAGTTCGTCCAGCGGAAAAAGGCTACAAAAACTGGTGGGCTATAGCCTTGGGGGGCGGGGCTGGCCCACTTCATCCGCCGGACTCGGAATGGCGCGAGACTTTACGAGGGCCCTCCGTGTGCCAAAAATAGGCCGCGGACACAGCCGGGCCCAAAAATAACCGCCCGAAGGTTGGGGCGCCAAGTTCGTCCAGCGGAAAAAGGCCACAAAAACGGGTGGGCTATAGCCTTGGGGGGTGGGGCAGGCCAACTTCGTTCGCCGGACTCGGAATGGCGTGAGACTTTGCGAGGGCCCTCCGTGTACCAAAAATAGGCCGCGGGCACAGCTGCGCCCAAAAATAACCGCCCGAAGGCCGGGGCGCCAAGTTCGTCCAGCGGAAAAAGGCCACAAAAACGGGTGGGCTATACCCTTGGGGGGTGGGGCTGGCCAACTTCGTCCGCCGGACTCGGAATGGCGCGAGACTTTGCGAGGGCCCTCCGTGTGCCAAAAATAGGCCGCGGGCACAGCGACGTCCAAAAATAACAGCCCGAAGGCCGGGGCGCCAAGTTTGTCCAGCGGAAAAAGGCCACAAAAACGGGTGGGCTATAGCCTTGGGGGGTGGGGCTGGCCAACTTCATCCGGTGGACTCGGAATGGCGGGAGACTTTGCGAGGGGCCTCCGTGTGCCAAAAATAGGCCGCGGGCACAGCTGCGCCCAAAAATAACCGCCCGAAGGCCGGGGCGCCAAGTTCGTCCAGCGGAAAAAGGCCACAAAAACGGGTGGGCTATAGCCTTGGGGGGTGGGGCTGGCCCACTTCGTCCGCCGGACTCGGAATGGGGCGAGACTTTACAAGCGGCCTCTGCGTGCCAAAAATAGGCCGCGGACATAGCCGCGCCCAAAAATAACCTCCCGAAGGTCCGCGCGCCCAAACCCCCCAGCGGAAAAATGGCCAAAAAACGGGTGGGCTATAGCCTTAGGGGGATGGGCTGGCCAACTTTGTCCGCCGGACTCGGAATGGCGCGAGACGTTGCGAGGCACCTCCGTGTGCCAAAAATAGGCCACGGGCACAGCCGCGTCCAAAAATACCCACCCGAAGGCCGGGGCGCCAAGTTCGTCCAGCGGAAAAAGGCCACAAAAACGGGTGGGATATAGCCATGGAGGGTGGGGCTGGCCAACTTTGTCCGCCGCACTCGGAATGGCGTGAGACTTTGTGAGGTGCCTCCGTGTGCCAAAAATAGGCCGCGGGAACAGCCGCGCCCAAAAATACCCGCCCGAAGGCCGGGGCGCCAAATTCGTCCAGCGGAAAACGTCCACAAAACGGGTGGGCTATAGCCTTGCGGGGTGGGGCTGGCCAACTTCGTCCACCGGACTCGGAATGGCGGGAGACTTTGCGAGGCAGCTCCGTGCTCCAAAAATAGGCCGCAGGCACAGCCGTAACCAAAAATACCCGCCCGAAGGCCGGGGCGCCAAGTTCGTCCAGCGGAAAAAGGCCACAAAAACGGGTGGGCTATAGCCTTGGGGGGAGGGGCTGGCCAACTTCGTCCGCCGGACTCGGAATGGGGCGAGACATTGCGAGTGGCCTCCGCGTGCCAAAAATAGGCCGCGGGCACAGCCGTGCCCAAAAATAACCACCCGAACTTCGGCGCTCCCAAACCCCCCAGCGGAAAAATGGCCAAAAAACGGGTGGGCTATAGCCTTG
This sequence comes from Citrus sp. QX-2021, assembly GCA_030444885.1. NCBI lineage: Eukaryota > Viridiplantae > Streptophyta > Magnoliopsida > Sapindales > Rutaceae > Citrus > Citrus sp. QX-2021. Next base: position 24,978 of record JAUJEF010000203.1, read on the forward strand.
GGGGGAGGGGCTGGCCCCCTTCGTCCGCCGGACTCGGAATGGGACGAGACTTTGTGAGCGGCCTCCGCGTGCTAAAAATAGGCCTCGGGCATAGCCGCGCCCAAAAATAACCCCCCGAAGGTCGGCGCGCCCAAACCCCCCAGCGGAAAAATGGCCAAAAAACGGGTGGGCTATAGCCTTGGGGGGTGGGGCTGGCCAACTTCGTCCGCCGAACTCGGAATGGCACGAGACTTTGCGAGGCGCCTCCGTGTACCAAAAATAGGCCGCGGGCACAGTCGCGCCCAAAAATACCCGCCCGAAGGCCGGGGCGCCAAGTTCGCCCAGCGGAAAATGGCCACAAAAACGGGTGGGCTATAGCCTTGGGGGGTGGGGCTGGCCAACTTCGTCCGCCGGACTTGGAATAGCGCGAGACTTTGCGAGGTGCCTCCGTGTGCCAAACATAGGCCGCGGGCACAGCCGCGCCCAAAAATACCCGCCCGAAGGCCGGAGCGCCAAGTTCGTCCAGCGGAAAAAGGCCACAAAAACGGGTTGGCTATAGCCTTGGGGGGGTGGGGCTGGCCAACTTCGTCCGCCGGTCTCGGAATGGCGGCAGACTTTGCGAGGCGCCTCCGAGTACCAAAAATAGACCGCGGGCACAGCCGCACCCAAAAATACCCGCCCGAAGGCCGGGGCGCCAAGTTCGTCCAGCGGAAAATGGCCACAAAAACGAGTGGGCTATAGCCTTGGGGGGTGGGGCTGGCCAAATTCGTCCGCCGGACTCGGAATGGCGCGAGACTTTGCTAGGTGCCTCCGTGTGCCAAACATAGGCCGCGGGCACAGCCGCGCCCAAAAATACCCGCCCGAAGGCCTGGGCGCCAAGTTCGTCCAGCGGAAAATGGCCACAAAAACGGGTGGGCTATAGCCTTGGGGGGTTGGGCTGGCCAACTTCGTCCGCCTCACCCAGAATGGCGCGAGACTTGGCGAGGCACCTTCGTGTGCCAAAAAAAGGCCGCGGGCACAGCCGCGCCAAAAAATACCCGCCCGAAGGCCGGGGCGCCAAGTTCGCCCAGCGGAAAATGGCCACAAAAACGGGTGGTCTATAGCCTTGGGAGGTGGGGCTGGCCAACTTCGTCCGCCGGACTTGGAATGGCGCGAGACTTTCCGAAGTCCCTCCGTGTGCCAAAAATAGGCTGCGGGTACAGCCGCGCCCAAAAATAACCGCACGAAGGCCGGGGCGCCAAGTTCGTCCAGCGGAAAATGGCCACAAAAACGGGTGGGCTATAGCCTTGGGGGGTGGGGCTGGCCAACTTCGTCCGCCGGGCACGGAATGGCGCGAGACTTTAAGAGGTGCCTCCGTGTGCCAAAAATAGGCCGTGGGCCCAGCCGCGCCCTAAAATACCCGCCCGAAGGCCGGGGCGCCAAGTTCGTCCAGCGGAAAAAGGCCACAAAAACGGGTGGGCTATAGGCTTGGGGGGTGGGGCTGGCCTACTTCGTCCGCCGGACTCGGAATGGCGCGAGACTTTGCGAGGCGCCTACGTGTGCCAAAAATAGGCCGCGGGCACAGTCGCGCCCAAAAATACCCCCCCGAAGGCTGAGGCGCCAAGTTCGTCCAGTGGAAAATGGCCACAAAAACGGGTGGGCTATAGCCTTGGGGGGTGGGGCTGGCCCACTTCGTCCGCCGCACTCGGAATGGCGCGAGACTTTGCGAGGCGCCTCCGTGTGCCAAAAATAGGCCGCGGGCACAGCCGCGCCCAAAAATAACCGCCCGAAGGCCGGGGCGCCAAGTTCGTCCAGCGGAAAATGGCCACAAAAACGGGTGGGCTATAGCCTTGGGGGGTGGGGCTGGCCAACTTCATCCGCCGGACTAGGAATGGCGCGAGAATTTGCGAGGCGCCTCCGTGTGCCAAAAATAGGCCGCTGGCACAGCCGCGCCCAAAAATACCCGCCCGAAGGCCGGGGCGCCAAGTTCGTCCAGCGGAAAATGGCCACAAAAACGAGTGGGCTATAGCCTTGGGGGGTGGGGCTGGCCAACTACGTCCGCCGGACTCGGAATGGCGCGAGACTTTGCTAGGTGCCTCCGTGTGCCAAACATAGGCTGCGGGCACAGCCGCGCCCAAAAATACCCGCCCGAAGGCCGGGGCGCCAAGTTCGTCCAGCGGAAAAAGGCCACAAAAACGGGTTGGCTATAGCCTTCGGGGGGTGGGGCTGGCCAACTTCGTCCGCCGGACTCGGAATGGCGGGAGACTTTGCGAGGCACCTCCGTGTGCCAAAAATAGGCCGCGGGCACAGCCGCGTCCAAAAATTTCCGCCCGAAGGCCGGGGCGCCAAGTTCGTCCAGCGGAAAAAGGCCACAAAAACGGGTGGGCTATAGCCTTGGGGGGTGGGGCTGGCCAACTTCGTCCGCCGGACTCGGAATGGCGCGAGACTTTGCGAGGTGCCTCCGTGTGCCAAACATAGGCCGCGGGCACAGCCGCGCCCAAAAATACCCGCCCGAAGGCCGGGGCGCCAAGTTCGTCCAGCGGAAAAAGGCCACAAAAACGGGTTGGCTATAGCCTTGGGGGGGTGGGGCTGGCCAACTTCGTCCGCCGGTCTCGGAATGGCGGCAGACTTTGCGAGGCACCTCCGTGTGCTAAAAATAGGCCGCGGGCACAGCCGCGTCTAAAAATACACGCCCGAAGGCCGGGGTGCCAAGTTCGTCCAGCGGAAAATGGCCACAAAAACTGGTGGGCTATAGCCTTGGGGGTTGGGGCTGGCACACTTCGTCTGCCGGACTCGGAATGGCGCGAGACTTTAAGAGGTGCCTCCGTGTGCCAAAAATAGGCCGTGGGCACAGCCACGCCCAAAAAAACCCGCCGAAGGCCGGGGCGCCAAGTTCGTCCAGCGGAAAAAGGCCACAAAAACGGGTGGGCTATAGCCTTGGGGGGTGGGGCTGGCCCACTTCGTCCGCCGGACTCGGAATGGCGCGAGACTTTGCGAGGTGCCTCCGTGTGCCAAACATAGGCCGCGGGCACAGCCGCGCCCAAAAATACCCGCCCGAAGGCCGGGGCGCCAAGTTCGTCCAGCGGAAAAAGGCCACAAAAACGGGTTGGCTATAGCCTTGGGGGGGTGGGGCTTGCCAACTTCGTCCGCCGGTCTCGGAATGGTGGCAGACTTTGCGAGGCACCTCCGTGTGCTAAAAATAGGCCGCGGGCACAGCCGCGTCTAAAAATACACGCCCGAAGGCCGGGGTGCCAAGTTCGTCCAGCGGAAAATGGCCACAAAAACGGGTGGGCTATAGCCTTGGGGGGTGGGGCTGGCACACTTCGTCTGCCGGACTCGGAATGGCGCGAGACTTTAAGAGGTGCCTCCGTGTGCCAAAAATAGGCCGTGGGCACAGCCACGCCCAAAAAAACCCGCCGAAGGCCGGGGCGCCAAGTTCGTCCAGCGGAAAAAGGCCACAAAAACGGGTGGGCTATAGCCTTGGGGGGTGGGGCTGGCCTACTTCGTCCGCCGGACTCGGAATGGTGCGAGACTTTGCGAGGCGCCTACGTGTGTGCAAAAATAGGCCGCGGGCACAGCCGCGTCTCAAAATACCCGCCCGAAGGCCGGGGCGCCAAGTTCGTCCAGCGGAAAATGGCCACAAAAACGGGTGGGCTATAGCCTTGGGGGGTGTGGCTGGCCAACTTCGTCCGCCGGACTCGGAATGGCGCTAGACTTTGCGAGGCACCTCCATGTTCCAAAAATAGGCCACGGGCACAGCGCGTCAAAAATACCCGCTCGAAGGCCGGGGCGCCAAGTTCGTCCAGCGGAAAATGGCCACAAAAACGGGTGGGCTATAGCCTTGGGGGGTGGGGCTGGCACACTTCGTCTGCCGGACTCGGAATGGCGCGAGACTTTAAGAGGTGCCTGCGTGTGCCAAAAATAGGCCGTGGGCACAACCGCGCCAAAAAAAACCCGCCCGAAGGCCGGGGCGCCACGTTCGTCCAGCGCAAAAGGCCACAAAAACGGGTGGGCTATAGCCTTGGGGGGTGGGGCTGGCCTACTTCGTCCGCCGGACTCGGAATGGCGCGAGACTTTGCGAGGCGCCTACGTGTGCCAAAAATAGGCCGCGGGCACAGTCGCGCCCAAAAATACCCGCCCGAAGGCCGGGGCGCCAAGTTCGTCCAGCGGAAAATGGCCACAAAAACGGGTGGGCTATAGCCTTGGGGGGTGGGGCAGGCCAACTTCGTCCGCCGCACTCGGAATGGCGCGAGACTTTGCGAGGCGCCTCCGTGTGCCAAAAATAGGCCGCGGGCACAGCCGCGCCCAAAAATAACCGCCCGAAGGCCGGGGCGCCAAGTTCGTCCAGCGGAAAATGGCCACAAAAACGGGTGGGCTATAGCCTTGGGGGGTGGGGCTGGCCAACTTCATCCGCCGGACTAGGAATGGCGCGAGAATTTGCGAGGCGCCTCCGTGTGCCAAAAATAGGCCGCTGGCACAGCCGCGCCCAAAAATACCCGCCCGAAGGCCGGGGCGCCAAGTTCGTCCAGCGGAAAATGGCCACAAAAACGAGTGGGCTATAGCCTTGGGGGGTGGGGCTGGCCAACTACGTCCGCCGGACTCGGAATGGCGCGAGACTTTGCTAGGTGCCTCCGTGTGCCAAACATAGGCTGCGGGCACAGCCGCGCCCAAAAATACCCGCCCGAAGGCCGGGGCGCCAAGTTCGTCCAGCGGAAAAAGGCCACAAAAACGGGTTGGCTATAGCCTTCGGGGGGTGGGGCTGGCCAACTTCGTCCGCCGGACTCGGAATGGCGGGAGACTTTGCGAGGCACCTCCGTGTGCCAAAAATAGGCCGCGGGCACAGCCGCGTCCAAAAATTTCCGCCCGAAGGCCGGGGCGCCAAGTTCGTCCAGCGGAAAAAGGCCACAAAAACGGGTGGGCTATAGCCTTGGGGGGTGGGGCTGGCCCACTTCGTCCGCCGGACTCGGAATGGCGCGAGACTTTGCGAGGTGCCTCCGTGTGCCAAAAATAGGCCGCGGGCACAGCCGCGCCCAAAAATACCCGCCCGAAGGCCGGGGCGCCAAGTTCGTCCAGCGGAAAAAGGCCACAAAAACGGGTTGGCTATAGCCTTGGGGGGGTGGGGCTGGCCAACTTCGTCCGCCGGTCTCGGAATGGCGGCAGACTTTGCGAGGCACCTCCGTGTGCTAAAAATAGGCCGCGGGCACAGCCGCGTCTAAAAATACACGCCCGAAGGCCGGGGTGCCAAGTTCGTCCAGCGGAAAATGGCCACAAAAACGGGTGGGCTATAGCCTTGGGGGTTGGGGCTGGCACACTTCGTCTGCCGGACTCGGAATGGCGCGAGACTTTAAGAGGTGCCTCCGTGTGCCAAAAATAGGCCGTGGGCACAGCCACGCCCAAAAAAACCCGCCGAAGGCCGGGGCGCCAAGTTCGTCCAGCGGAAAAAGGCCACAAAAACGGGTGGGCTATAGCCTTGGGGGGTGGGGCTGGCCCACTTCGTCCGCCGGACTCGGAATGGCGCGAGACTTTACGAGGTGCCTCCGTGTGCCAAACATAGGCCGCGGGCACAGCCGCGCCCAAAAATACCCGCCCGAAGGCCGGGGCGCCAAGTTCGTCCAGCGGAAAAAGGCCACAAAAACGGGTTGGCTATAGCCTTGGGGGGGTGGGGCTTGCCAACTTCGTCCGCCGGTCTCGGAATGGTGGCAGACTTTGCGAGGCACCTCCGTGTGCTAAAAATAGGCCGCGGGCACAGCCGCGTCTAAAAATACACGCCCGAAGGCCGGGGTGCCAAGTTCGTCCAGCGGAAAATGGCCACAAAAACGGGTGGGCTATAGCCTTGGGGGGTGGGGCTGGCACACTTCGTCTGCCGGACTCGGAATGGCACGAGACTTTAAGAGGTGCCTCCGTGTGCTAAAAATAGGCCGTGGGCACAGCCACGCCCAAAAAAACCCGCCGAAGGCCGGGGCGCCAAGTTCGTCCAGCGGAAAAAGGCCACAAAAACGGGTGGGCTATAGCCTTGGGGGGTGGGGCTGGCCTACTTCGTCCGCCGGACTCGGAATGGTGCGAGACTTTGCGAGGCGCCTACGTGTGCCAAAAATAGGCCGCGGGCACAGCCGCGTCCAAAAATACCCGCCCGAAGGCCGGGGCGCCAAGTTCGTCCAGCGGAAAATGGCCACAAAAACGGGTGGGCTATAGCCTTGGGGGGTGTGGCTGGCCAACTTCGTCCGCCGGACTCGGAATGGCGCTAGACTTTGCGAGGCACCTCCATGTTCCAAAAATAGGCCACGGGCACAGCCGCGTCCAAAAATACCCGCCCGAAGGCCGGGGCGCCAAGTTCGTCCAGCGGAAAATGGCCACAAAAACGGGTGGGCTATAGCCTTGGGGGGTGGGGCTGGCACACTTCGTCTGCCGGACTCGGAATGGCGCGAGACTTTAAGAGGTGCCTGCGTGTGCCAAAAATAGGCCGTGGGCACAACCGCGCCAAAAAAAACCCGCCCGAAGGCCGGGGCGCCAAGTTCGTCCAGCGGAAAAAGGCCACAAAAACGGGTGGGCTATAGCCTTGGGGGGTGGGGCTGGCCTACTTCGTCCGCCGGACTCGGAATGGCGCGAGACTTTGCGAGGCACCTACGTGTGCCAAAAATAGGCCGCTGGAACAGTCGCTCCAAAAAAAACCCGCCCCAAGGCCGCCGCGCCAAGTTCGTCCAGCGGAAAATGGCCACAAAACCGGGTGGGCTATAGCCTTGGGGGGTGGGGCTGGCCAACTTCGTCCGCCGGACTCGGAATGGCGCGAGACTTTGCGAGGCGCCTCCGTGTGCCAAAAATAGGCCGCGGACACAGCCGCACCCAAAAATACCCGCCCGAAGGCCGGGGCGCCAAGTTCGTCCAGCGGAAAAAGGCCACAAAAACGGGTGGGCTATAGCCTTGGGGGGTGGGGCTGGCCGACTTCGTCCGCCGGACTCGGAATGGCGCGAGACTTTGTTAGGCGCCTCCCTATGCCAAAAATAGGCCGCGGGCACAGCCGCGTCCTAAAATACCCGCCCGAAGGCCGGGGCGCCAAGTTTGTCCAGCGGAAAATGGCCACAAAAACGGGTTAGCTATAGCCTTGGGGGGTGGGGCTGGCCAACTTCGTCCGCCGGACTCGGAATGGCGCTAGACTTTGCGAGGCACCTCCATGTTCCAAAAATAGGCCACGGGCACAGCCGCGTCCAAAAATACCCGCCCGAAGGCCGGGGCGCCAAGTTCGTCCAGCGGAAAATGGCCACAAAAACGGGTGGGCTATAGCCTTGGGGGGTGGGGCTGGCACACTTCGTCTGCCGGACTCGGAATGGCGCGAGACTTTAAGAGGTGCCTGCGTGTGCCAAAAATAGGCCGTGGGCACAACCGCGCCAAAAAAAACCCGCCCGAAGGCCGGGGCGCCAAGTTCGTCCAGCGGAAAAAGGCCACAAAAACGGGTGGGCTATAGCCTTGGGGGGTGGGGCTGGCCTACTTCGTCCGCCGGACTCGGAATGGCGCGAGACTTTGCGAGGCGCCTACGTGTGCCAAAAATAGGCCGCGGGCACAGTCGCGCCCAAAAATACCCGCCCGAAGGCCGGGGCGCCAAGTTCGTCCAGCGGAAAATGGCCACAAAAACGGGTGGGCTATAGCCTTGGGGGGTGGGGCAGGCCAACTTCGTCCGCCGCACTCGGAATGGTGCGAGACTTTGCGAGGCGCCTCCGTGTGCCAAAAATAGGCCGCGGACACAGCCGCACCCAAAAATACCCGCCCGAAGGCCGGGGCGCCAAGTTCGTCCAGCGGAAAAAGGCCACAAAAACGGGTGGGCTATAGCCTTGGGGGGTGGGGCTGGCCAACTTCGTCCGCCGGACTCGGAATGGTGCGAGACTTTGCGAGGCGCCTACGTGTGCCAAAAATAGGCCGCGGGCACAGCCGCGTCCAAAAATACCCGCCCGAAGGCCGGGGCGCCAAGTTCGTCCAGCGGAAAATGGCCACAAAAACGGGTGGGCTATAGCCTTGGGGGGTGTGGCTGGCCAACTTCGTCCGCCGGACTCGGAATGGCGCTAGACTTTGCGAGGCACCTCCATGTTCCAAAAATAGGCCACGGGCACAGCCACGTCCAAAAATACCCGCCCGAAGGCCGGGGCGCCAAGTTCGTCCAGCGGAAAATGGCCACAAAAACGGGTGGGCTATAGCCTTGGGGGGTGTGGCTGGCCAACTTCGTCCGCCGGACTCGGAATGGCGCTAGACTTTGCGAGGCACCTCCATGTTCCAAAAATAGGCCACGGGCACAGCCGCGTCCAAAAATACCCGCCCGAAGGCCGGGGCGCCAAGTTCGTCCAGCGGAAAATGGCCACAAAAACGGGTGGGCTATAGCCTTGGGGGGTGGGGCTGGCACACTTCGTCTGCCGGACTCGGAATGGCGCGAGACTTTAAGAGGTGCCTGCGTGTGCCAAAAATAGGCCGTGGGCACAACCGCGCCAAAAAAAACCCGCCCGAAGGCCGGGGCGCCAAGTTCGTCCAGCGGAAAAAGGCCACAAAAACGGGTGGGCTATAGCCTTGGGGGGTGGGGCTGGCCTACTTCGTCCGCCGGACTCGGAATGGCGCGAGACTTTGCGAGGCGCCTACGTGTGCCAAAAATAGGCCGCGGGCACAGTCGCGCCCAAAAATACCCGCCCGAAGGCCGGGGCGCCAAGTTCGTCCAGCGGAAAATGGCCACAAAAACGGGTGGGCTATAGCCTTGGGGGGTGGGGCTGGCACACTTCGTCTGCCGGACTCGGAATGGCGCGAGACTTTAAGAGGTGCCTGCGTGTGCCAAAAATAGGCCGTGGGCACAACCGCGCCAAAAAAAACCCGCCCGAGGGCCGGGGCGCCAAGTTCGTCCAGCGGAAAAGGCCACAAAAACGGGTGGGCTATAGCCTTGGGGGGTGGGGCTGGCCTACTTCTTCCGCCGGACTCGGAATGGCGCGAGACTTTGCGAGGCGCCTACGTGTGCCAAAAATAGGCCGCGGGCACAGTCGCGTCCAAAAATACCCGCCCGAAGGCCGGGGCGCCAAGTTCGTCCAGCGGAAAATGGCCACAAAAACGGGTGGGCTATAGCCTTGGGGGGTGGGGCAGGCCAACTTCGTCCGCCGCACTCGGAATGGCGCGAGACTTTGCGAGGCGCCTCCGTGTGCCAAAAATAGGCCGCGGACACAGCCGCGCCCAAAAATACCCGCCCGAAGGCCGGGGCGCCAAGTTCGTCCAGCGGAAAAAGGCCACAAAAACGGGTGGGCTATAGCCTTGGGGGGTGGGGCTGGCCAACTTCGTCCGCCGGACTCGGAATGGCGCGAGACTTTGCGAGGCGCCTCCGTGTGCCAAAAATAGGCCGCGGACACAGCCGCGCCCAAAAATACCCGCCCGAAGGCCGGGGCGCCAAGTTCGTCCAGCGGAAAAAGGCCACAAAAACGGGTGGGCTATAGCCTTGGGGGGTGGGGCTGGCCAACTTCGTCCGCCGGACTCGGAATGGTGCGAGACTTTGCGAGGCGCCTACGTGTGCCAAAAATAGGCCGCGGGCACAGCCGCGCCCAAAAATACCCGCCCGAAGGCCGGGGCGCCAAGTTCGTCCAGCGGAAAATGGCCACAAAAACGGGTGGGCTATAGCCTTGGGGGGTGTGGCCGGCCCACTTCGTCCGCCGGACTCGGAATGGCGCTAGACTTTGCGAGGCACCTCCATGTTCCAAAAATAGGCCACGGGCACAGCCGCGTCCAAAAATACCCGCCCGAAGGCCGGGGCGCCAAGTTCGTCCAGCGGAAAATGGCCACAAAAACGGGTGGGCTATAGCCTTGGGGGGTGGGGCTGGCACACTTCGTCTGCCGGACTCGGAATGGCGCGAGACTTTAAGAGGTGCCTGCGTGTGCCAAAAATAGGCCGTGGGCACAACCGCGCCAAAAAAAACCCGCTCGAAGGCCGGGGCGCCAAGTTCGTCCAGCGGAAAAAGGCCACAAAAACGGGTGGGCTATAGCCTTGGGGGGTGGGGCTGGCCTACTTCGTCCGCCGGACTCGGAATGGCGCGAGACTTTGCGAGGCACCTACGTGTGCCAAAAATAGGCCGCGGGCACAGTCGCGCCCAAAAATACCCGCCCGAAGGCCGGGGCGCCAAGTTCATCCAGCGGAAAATGGCCACAAAAACGGGTGGGCTATAGCCTTGGGGGGTGGGGCAGCCCAACTTCGTCCGCCGCACTCGGAATGGCGCGAGACTTTGCGAGGCACCTCCGTGTGCCAAAAATAGGCCGCGGACACAGCCGCACCCAAAAATACCCGCCCGAAGGCCGGGGCGCCAAGTTCGTCCAGCGGAAAAAGGCCACAAAAACGGGTGGGCTATAGCCTTGGGGGGTGGGGCTGGCCAACTTCGTCCGCCGGACTCGGAATGGCGCGAGACTTTGCAAGGCACCTCCGTGTGCCAAACATAGGCCGCGGGCACAGCCGCGTCCAAAAATACCTGCCCGAAGGCCGGGGCGCCAAGTTCGTCCAGCGGAAAATGGCCACAAAAACGGGTGGGCTATAGCCTTCGGGGGTGTGGCTGGCCAACTTCGTCCGCCGGACTCGGAATGGCGCGAGACTTTGTAAGGCACCTCCGTGTGCCAAACATAGGCCGCGGGCACAGCCGCGTCCAAAAATACCCGCCCGAAGGCCGGGGCGCCAAGTTCGTCCAGCGGAAAATGGCCACAAAAACGGGTGGGCTATAGCCTTGGGGGGTGGGGCTGGCCAACTTCATCCGCCGGACTCGGAATGGCGCGAGAATTTGCGAGGCGCCTCCGTGTGCCAAAAATAGGCCGCTGGCACAGCCGCGCCCAAAAATACCCGCCCGAAGGTCGGGGCGCCAAGTTCGTCCAGCGGAAAATGGCCACAAAAACGGGTGGGCTATAGCCTTGGGGGGTGTGGCTGGCCAACTTCGTCCGCCGGAATCGGAATGGCGCGAGACTTTGCGAGGCGCCTCTGGGTGCCAAAAATAGGCCGTGGGCACAGCCGCATCCAAAAATACCCGCCCGAAGACCGGGGCGCCAAGTTCGTCCAGCGGAAAATGGCCACAAAAACGGGTGGGCTATAGCCTTGGGAGGTGGGGCTGGCACACTTCGTCTGCCGGACTCGGAATGGCGCGAGACTTTAAGAGGTGCCTGCGTGTGCCAAAAATAGGCCGTGGGCACAGCCGCGCCCAAAAAAACCCGCCCGAAGGCCGGGGCGCCAAGTTCGTCCAGCGGAAAATGGCCACAAAAACGGGTAGGCTATAGCCTTGGGGGGTGGGGCTGGCCAACTTCATCCGCCGGACTCGGAATGGCGTAAGAATTTGTGAGGCGCCTCCGTGTGCCAAAAATAGGCCGCTGGCACAGCCGCGCCCAAAAATACCCGCCCGAAGGCCGGGGCGCCAAGTTCGTCCAGCGGAAAATGGCCACAAAAACGGGTGGGCTATAGCCTTGGGGGGTGGGGCTGGCCAACTTCATCCGCCGGACTCGGAATGGCGCGAGAATTTTCGAGGCACCTCCGTGTGCCAAAAATAGGCCGCTGGCACAGCCGCGCCCAAAAATACCCGCCCGAAGGCCGGGGCGCAAAGTTCGTCCAGCGGAAAATGGCCACAAAAACTGGTGGGCTATAGCCTTGGTGGGTGGGGCTGGCCAACTTCGTCCGCCGCACTCGGAATGGCGCGAGACTTTGCGAGGCACCTCCATGAGCCAAAAATAAGCCGCGGTCACAGCCGCGCCTAAAAATACCCGCCCGAAGGCCGGGGCGCCAAGTTCGTCCAGCGGAAAATGGCCACAAAAACGGGTGGGCTATAGCCTTGGGGGGTTGGGCTGGCCAACTTCGTCCGCCTCACCCGGAATGGCGCGAGACTTGGCGAGGCGCCTTCGTGTGCCAAAAATAGGCCGCGGGCACAGCCGCGCCCAAAAATACCCGCCCGAAGGCCGGGGCGCCAAGTTCGCCCAGCGGAAAATAGCCACAAAAACGGGTCGGCTATAGCCTTGGGAGGTGGGGCTGGCCAACTTCGTCCGCCGGACTCGGAATGGCGCGAGACTTTGCGAGGTGCCTCCGTGTGCCAAAAATAGGCTGCGGGCACAGCCGCGCCCAAAAATAACCGCCCGAAGGCCGGGGCGCCAAGTTCGTGCAGCGGAAAATGGCCACAAAAACGGGTGGGCTATAGCCTTGGGGGGTGGGGCTGGCCAACTTCGTCCGCCGGACACGGAATGGCGCGAGACTTTAAGAGGTGCCTCCGTGTGCCAAAAATAGGCCGTGGTCACAGCCGCGCCCAAAAATACCCGCCCGAAGGCCGGGGCGACAAGTTCGTCCAGCGGAAAAAGGCCACAAAAACGGGTGGGCTATAGCCTTGGGGGGTGGGGCTGGCCTACTTCGTCCGCCGGGCTCGGAATGGCGCGAGACTTTGCGAGGTGCCTACGTGTGCCAAAAAAAGGCCGCGGGCACAGTCGCGCCCAAAAATACCCGCCCGAAGGTTGGGGCGCCAAGTTCGTCCAGCGGAAAATGGCCACAAAAACGGGTGGGCTATAGCCTTGGGGGGTGGGGCTGGCCAACTTTGTCCGTCGCACTCGGAATGGCGCGAGACTTTGCGAGGCGCCTCCGTGTGCCAAAAATAGGCCGCGGACACAGGCGCGCCCAAAAATACCCGCCCGAAGGCCGGGGCGCAAAGTTCGTCCAGCGGAAAATGGCCACAAAAACTGGTGGGCTATAGCCTTGGTGGGTGGGGCTGGCCAACTTCGTCCGCCGCACTCGGAATGGCGCGAGACTTTGCGAGGCGCCTCCGTGTGCCAAAAATAAGCCGCGGGCACAGCCGCGCCCAAAAATACCCGCCCGAAGGCCGGGGCGCCAAGTTCGTCCAGCGGAAAATGGCCACAAAAACGGGTGGGCTATAGCCTTGGGGGGTTGGGCTGGCCCACTTCGTCCGCCTCACCCGGAATGGCGCGAGACTTGGCGAGGCGCCTTCGTGTGCCAAAAATAGGCCGTGGGCACAGCCGCGCCCAAAAATACTCGCCCGAAGGCCGGGGCGCCAAGTTCATCCAGCGGAAAAAGGCCACAAAAACGGGTGGGCTATAGCCTTGGGGGGTGGGGCTGGCCTACTTCGTCCGCCGGACTCGGAATGGCGCGAGACTTTGCGAGGCGCCTACGTGTGCTAAAAATTTGCCGCGGACACAGTCGCGCCCAAAAATACCCACCCGAAGGCCGGGGCACCAAGTACGTCCAGCGGAAAATGGCCACAAAAACGGGTGGGCTATAGCCTTGGGGGGTGGGGCTGGCCGACTTCGTCCGCCGCACTCGGAATGGCGCGAGACTTTGCGAGGCACCTCCGTGTGCCAAAAATAGGCCGCGGACACAGCCGCGCCCAAAAATACCCGCCCGAAGGCTGGGGCACCAAGTTCGTCCAGCGGAAAATGGCCACAAAAACGGGTGGGCTATAGCCTTGGGGGGTGGGGCTGGCCAACTTCATCCGCCGGACTCGGAATGGCGCGAGAATTTGCGAGGCGCCTCCGTGTGCCAAAAATAGGCCGCTGGCACAGCCGCACCCAAAAATACCCGCCCGAAGGCCGGGGCGCCAAGTTCGTCCAGCGGAAAATGGCCACAAAAACTGGTGGGCTATAGCCTTGGTGGGTGGGGCTGGCCGACTTCGTCCGCCGCACTCGGAATGGCGCGAGACTTTGCGAACGCCCTCCGTGTGCCAAAAGTAGTCCGCGGGCACAGCCGCGCCCGAAAATAACCGCCCGAAGGCCGGGGCGTCAAGTTTGTCCAGCGGAAAAAGGCCACAAAAACGGGTGGGCTGTAGCCTTGGGGGGTGGGGCTGGCCCACTTCGTCCGCCGGACTCGGAATGGAGCGAGACTTTGCGAGGGCCCTCCATGTGCCAAAAATAGGCCGCGGGCACAGCCGCGCCCAAAAATAACCACCCGAAGGCAGGGGCGCCAAGTTCGTCCAGCGGAAAAAGGCCACAAAAACGGGTGGGCTATAGCCTTGGGGGGAGGGGCTGGCCAACTTCGTCCGCCGGACACGGAATGGTGTGAGAATTTGCGAGCAGCCTCCGCGTACCAAAAATTAGCCACGGGCAGAGCCGCGCCCAAAAATAGCCCCCCGAAGGTTGGCGCGCCCAAACCCCCCAGCGGAAAAATGGCCAAAAAACGGGTGGGCTATAGCCTTGGGGGGAGGGGCGGGCCAACTTCATCCGCCGGACTCGGAATGGGGCGAGACTTTGCGAGCGGCCTCCGCGAGAAAAAAATAGGCCGCGGGCACAGCCGCGCCCAAAAATAACCGACCGAAGGCCGGGGCGCCAAGTTCGTCCAGCGGAAAAATGGCCAAAAAACGGGTGGGCTATAGCCTTGGGGGGAGGGGCTGGCCAACTTCGTCTGCCGGACTCGGAATGGGGCGAGACTTTATGAGCGGCCTTCGTGTGCCAAAAACAGGCCGCGGGCACAGCCGCGCCCAAAAATAGCCCCCCGAAGGTCCGCGCGCCCAATCCCCCCAGCGGAAAAATGGCCAAAAAACGGGTGGGCTATAGCCTTGGGGGGAGGGGCTGGCCAACTTCGTCTGCCGGACTCAGAATGGGGTGAGACTTTGCGAGCGGCCTCCGCCTGACAAAAATAGGCTGCGGGCACAGCCACGCCCAAAAATAACCGCCCGAAGGCCGGGGCGCCAAGTTCGTCCAGCGGAAAAATGCCAAAAACCGGGTGGCCTATAGCCTTGGGGGGAGGGGCTGGCCGACTTCGTCCGCCGGACTCGGAATGGGGCGAGACTTTACGAGCGGCCTCCGCGTGCCAAAAACAGGCCGCGGGCACAGCCGCGCCCAAAAATAGCCCCCCGAAGGTCGGCGCGCCCAAACCCCCCAGCGGAAAAATGGCCAAAAAACGGGTGGGCTATAGCCTTGGGGGGAGGGGCTGGCCAAATTCGTCCGCCGGACTCGGAATGGGGTTAGACTTTACGAGTGCCTCTGTGTGCCAAAAATAGACCGCGGGCACAGCCGCGCCCAAAAATAACCAACCAAAGGCCGGGGCGCCAAGTTTGTCCAGCGGAAAAATGGCCAAAAAACGGGTGGGCTATAGCCTTGGGGGGAGGGGCTGGCCAAAATCATCCGCCGGACTCGGAATGGGGCGACACTTTACGAGCGGCCTCTGCGTGCCAAAAACAGGCCGCGGGCACAGCCGCGCCCAAAAATAGCTCCCCGAAGGTCGGCGCGCCCAAACCCCCCAGCGGAAAAATGGCCAAAAAACGGGTGGGCTATAGCCTTGGGGGGAGGGGCTGGCCGACTTCGTCCGCCGGACTCGGAATGGGGTGAGACTTTGCGAGTGCCTCCGCGTGCCAAAAACAGACCGCGGGCACAGCCGCGCCCAAAAATAACCGACCAAAGGCCGGGGCGCCAAGTTCGTCCAGCGGAAAAATGTCCAAAAAACGGGTGGGCTATAGCCTTGGGGGGAGGGGCTGGCCAAAATCATCCGCCGGACTCGGAATGGGGGGAGACTTTGCGAGCAGCCTCTGCGTGCCAAAAACAGGCCGCGGGCACAGCCGCGCCCAAAAATAGCCCCCCGAAGGTCGGCGCGCCCAAACCCCCCAGCGGAAAAATGGCCAAAAAACGGGTGGGCTATAGCCTTGGGGGGAGGGGCTGGCCAACTTCGTCCGCCGGACTCGGAATGGGGTGAGACTTTGTGAGTGCCTCCGTGTGCCAAAAATAGACCGCGGGCACAGCCGCACCCAAAAATAACCAACCAAAGGCCGGGGCGCCAAGTTTGTCCAGCGGAAAAATGGCCAAAAAACGGGTGGGCTATAGCCTTGGGGGGAGGGGCTGGCCAAAATCATCCGCCGGACTCGGAATGGGGCGAGACTTTACGAGCGGCCTCCGCGTGCCAAAAACAGGCCGCGGGCACAGCCGCACCCAAAAATAGCCCCCCGAAGGTCGGCGCGCCCAAACCCCCCAGCGGAAAAATGGCCAAAAAACGGGTGGGTTATAGCCTTGGGGGGAGGGGCTGGCCGACTTCGTCCGCCGGACTCGGAATGGGGTGAGACTTTGCGAGTGCCTCCCCGTGCCAAAAACAGACCGCGGGCACAGCCGCGCCCAAAAATAACCGACCAAAGGCCGGGGCGCCAAGTTCATCCAGCGGAAAAATGGCCAAAAAACGGGTGGGCTATAGCCTTGGGGGGAGGGACTGGCCAAAATCATCCGCCGGACTCGGAATGGGGGGAGACTTTGCGAGCAGCCTCTGCATGCCAAAAATAGGCCGCGGACACAGCCGCGCCCAAAAATAACCGCCCGAAGGCCGGGGCGCCAAGTTCGTCTAGCGGAAAAATGCCAAAAAACGGGTGGCCTATAGCCTTGGGGGGAGGGGCTGGCCGACTTCGTCCGCCGGACTCGGAATGGGGCGAGACTTTACGAGCGGCCTCCGCGTGCCAAAAACAGGCCGCGGGCACAGCCGCGCCCAAAAATAGCCCCCCGAAGGTCGGCGCGCCCAAACCCCCCAGCGGAAAAATGGCCAAAAAACGGGTGGGCTATAGCCTTGGGGGGAGGGGCTGGCCAACTTCGTCCGCCGGACTCGGAATGGGGTGAGACTTTACGAGTGCCTCCGCGTGCCAAAAATAGACCGCGGGCACAGCCGCGCCCAAAAATAACCGACCAAAGGCCGGGGCGCCAAGTTCGTCCAGCGGAAAAATGGCCAAAAAACGGGTGGGCTATAGCCTTGGGGGGAGGGGCTGGCCAAAATCATCCGCCGGACTCGGAATGGGGCGACACTTTATGAGCGGCCTCCGCGAGCCAAAAACAGGCCGCGGGCACAGCCGCGCCCAAAAATAGCCCCCCGAAGGTCGGCGCGCCCAAACCCCCCAGCGGAAAAATGGCCAAAAAACGGGTGGGCTATAGCCTTGGGGGGAGGGGCTGGCCGACTTCGTCCGCCGGACTCGGAATGGGGTGAGACTTTGCGAGTGCCTCCGCGTGCCAAAAATAGACCGCGGGTACAGCCGCACCCAAAAATAACCGACCAAAGGCCGGGGCGCCAAGTTCGTCCAGCGGAAAAATGGCCAAAAAACGGGTGGGCTATAGCCTTGGGGGGAGGGGCTGGCCAAAATCATCCGCCGGACTCGGAATGGGGCGAGACTTTGCGAGCAGCCTCCGCGTGCCAAAAATAGGCCGCGGACACAGCCGCGCCCAAAAATAACCGCCCGAAGGCTGGGGCGCCAAGTTCGTCCAGCGGAAAAATGCCAAAAAACGGGTGGCCTATAGCCTTGGGGGGAGGGGCTGGCCGACTTCGTCCGCCGAACTCGGAATGGGGTGACACTTTACGAGTGGCCTCCGCGTGCCAAAAACAGGCCGCGGGCACAGCCGTGCCCAAAAATAGCCCCCCGAAGGTCGGCGCGCCCAAACCCCCCAGCGGAAAAATGGCAAAAAAACGGGTGGGCTATAGCCTTGGGGGGAGGGGCTGGCCAACTTCGTCCGCCGGACTCGGAATGGGGTAAGACTTTACGAGTGCCTCCGCGTGCCAAAAATAGACCGCGGGCACAGCCGCGCCCAAAAATAACCGACCAAAGGCCGGGGCGCCAAGTTTGTCCACCGGAAAAATGGCCAAAAAACGGGTGCGCTATAGCCTTGGGGGGAGGGGCTGGCCAACTTCGTCCGCCGGACTCGGAATGGGGCGAGACTTTGCGAGCGCCTCCGCGTGCCAAAAATAGACCGCGGGCACAGCCGCGCCCAAAAATAACCGCCCAAAGGCCGGGGCGCCACGTTCGTCCAGCGGAAAAATGGCCAAAAAACGGGTGGGCTATAACCCTGGGGGGAGGGGCTGGCCAACTTCGTCCGCCGGACTCGGAATGGGGTGAGACTTTGCGAGCGGCCTCCGCGTGCAAAAAATAGGCCGTGGATACAGCCGCGCCCAAAAATAACCCTCCGAAGGTCGGCGCGCCCAAATCCCCCGGCGGAAAAATGGCCAAAAAACGGGTGGGCTATAGCCTTGGGGGGATGGGCTGGCCAACTTCGTCCGCCGGACTCGGTACGGGGCGAGACTTTGCGAGCGGCCTCCGCGTGCCAAAAATACACCGCTGGCACAGCCGCGCCCAAAAATAACCGCCCAAAGGCCGGGGCGCCAAGTTCGTCCAGCGGAAAAATGGCCAAAAAACGGGTGGGCTAAAGCCTTCGGGGGAGGGGCTGGCCAACTTCGTCCGCCGGACACGGAATGGGGCGAGAATTTACGTGTGGCCTCCGCGTACCAAAAATTGGCCGCGGGAAGAGCCGCGCCCAAAAATAGCCCCCCGAAGGTCGGCGCTCCCAAACCCCCCAGCGGAAAAATTGCCAAAAAACGGGTGGGCTATAGCCTTGGGGGGAGGGGCTGGCCAACTTCGTCCGCCGGACTTGGAATGGGACGAGACTTTGCGAGCGGCCTCCGCGTGACAAAAATAGGCCGCGGGCACAGCCGCGCCCAAAAATAACCACCCGAAGGCCGGGGCGCCAAGTTCGTCCAGCGGAAAAATGGCCAAAAAACGGGTGG
The DNA here is from genome assembly GCA_030444885.1 of Citrus sp. QX-2021. Lineage (NCBI taxonomy): Eukaryota > Viridiplantae > Streptophyta > Magnoliopsida > Sapindales > Rutaceae > Citrus > Citrus sp. QX-2021. The sequence continues at coordinate 43,417 of JAUJEF010000203.1, forward strand.
GCTATAGCCTTGGGGGGAGGGACTGGCCATCTTCGTCCGCCGGACTCAGAATGGGGCGATACTTTGCGAGCGGCCTCCGTGAGCCAAAAATAGGCCGCGGGCACAGCCGCGCCCAAAAATAACCGCCTGAAGGCCGGGGCGCCAAGTTCGTCCAGCGGAAAAATGGCCAAAAAATGGGTGGGCTATAGCCTTGGGGTGAGGGGCAGGCCGACTTCGTCCGCCGGACTCGGAATGTGGCGAGACTTTGCGAGCGGCCTCCGCGTGCCAAAAATAGGCTGCGGGCACAGCCGCGCCCAAAAATAACTGCCCGAAGGCCGAGGCGCAAAGTTCGTCCAGCGGAAAAATGGCCAAAAAACAGGTGGGCTATAGCCTTGGGGGGAGGGGCTGGCCAACTTCGTCCGCCGGACTCGGAATGGGGCGAGAATTTGCGAGCGGCCTCCGCGTGCCGAAAATAGGCCGCGGGCACAACAGCACCCAAAAATAACCACCTGAAGGTCGGCGCGCCCAAACACCCCAGCGGAAAAATGGCCAAAAAACGGGTGGGTTATAGCCTTGGGGGGAGGGGCTGGCGAACTTCGTCCGCCGGACTCGGAATGGGGCGAGACTTTACGAGCGGCCTCCGCGTGCCAACAACAGGCCGCGGGCACAGCCGCGCCCAAAAATAACCACCCGAAGGTCAGCGCGCCCAAACCCCCCACCGGAAAAATGGCCAAAAAACGGGTGGGCTATAGCCTTGGGGTGAGGGGCAGGCTGACTTCGTCTGCTGGACTCGGAAAGACGCGAGACTTTGCGAGTGATCTCCGTGTGCCATAAATAGGCCACGGGCACAGCCGTACCCAAAAATAACCGCCCGAAGGCCGGGGCGCCAAGTTCGTCCAGCGGAAAAATGGCCAAAAAACGTGTGGGCTATAGCCTTGGGGGGAGGAGCTGGCCAACTTCGTCCGCCGGACTCGGAATGGGGCGAGAATTTGCGAGCGGCCTCCGCGTGCCGAAAATAGGCCGTGGGCACAACAGCACCCAAAAATAACCACCCGAAGGTCGGCGCGCCCAAACACCCCAGCGGAAAAATGGCCAAAAAACGGGTGGGTTATAGCCTTGGGGGGAGGGGCTGGCCAACTTCGTCCGCCGGACTCAGAATGGGGCGAGACTTTACGAGCGGCCTCCGCGTGCCAACAACAGGCCGCGAGCACAGCCGCGCCCAAAAATAACCACCCGAAGGTCAGTGCGCCCAAACCCCCCACCGGAAAAATGGCCAAAAAACGGGTGGGCTATAGCCTTGGGGTGAGGGGCAGGCTGACTTCGTCCGCTGGACTCGGAATGAGGCGAGACTTTGCGAGGGGTCTCCGTGTGCCATAAATAGGCCGCGGGCACAGCCGTACCCAAAAATAACCACCCGAACGCCGGGGCGCCAAGTTCGTCTAGCGGAAAAAGGCCACAAAAACGGGTGGGCTATAGCCTTGGGAGGTGGGGCTGGCCAACTTCGTCCGCCGGACTCGGAACAGCGCAAGACTTTACGAGGGGCCTCCGTGTGCCAAAAATAGGCCGCGGCCACAGCCGCGACCAAAAATAACCGCCCGAAGACCGGGACGCCAAGTTCGTCCTGCGGAAAAAGGCCACAAAAATGGGTGGGCTATAGCCTTGGGAGGTAGGGCTGGCCAACTTCGTCCGCCGGACTCGGAATGGCGTGAGACTTTGCGAGAGGCCTCCGTGTGCCATAAATAGGCCACGGGCACAGCCGCACAAAAAAATAACTGCCCGAAGGCCAGGGCGCCAAGTTCGTCCAGCGGAAAAAGGCCACAAAAACGGGTGGGCTATAGCCTTGGGTGGTGGGGCTGGCCAACTTCGTCCGCCGGACTCGGAATGGCGCGAGACTTTGCGAGGGCCCTCCGCGAGCCAAAAATAGGACGCGGCCACAGCCGCACCCAAAAATAACCGCCCGAAGGCCGGGGCACCAAGTACGTCCAGCGGAAAAAGGCCACGAAAACGGGTGGGCTATAGCCTTGGGGGGTGGGGCTCGCCCACTTCGTCCGCCGGACTCGGAATGGCGTGAGACTTTGTAAGGGCCCTCTGTGTGCCAAATATAGGCCGTGGGCACAGCCGCACCCAAAAATAACAGCCCGAAGGCCGGGGCGCCAAGTTCGTTTAGCGGAAAAAGGCCACAAAAACAGGTGGGCTATAGCGTTGGGGGGTGGGGCTGGCCCACTTCGTCCACCGGACTCGGAATGGCGTGAGACTTTGCGAGGGGCCTCCATGTTCCAAAAATAGGTCGCGGGCACAGTCGCGCCCAAAAATAACCGCCCGAAGGCCGGGGCGCCAAGTTCGTCCAGCGGAAAAAGGCCACAAAAAAGGGTGGGCTATAGCCTTGGGAGGTGGGGCTGGCCAACTTCGTCCGCCGGACTAGGAATGGTGCGAGACTTTGCGAAGGGCCTCCGTGTGCCAAAAATAGGCCGCGGGGACAGCCGCGCCCAAAAATAACCGCCCGAAGGCCGGGGCGCCAAGTTCGTCCAGCGGAAAAAGGCCACAAAAAAGGGTGGGCTATAGCCTTGGGAGGTGGGGCTGGCCAACTTCGTCCGCCGGACTAGGAATGGTGCGAGACTTTGCGAAGGGCCTCCGTGTGCCAAAAATAGGCCGCGGGGACAGCCACGCCCAAAATAACCGCCCGAAGGCCGGGGCGCCAAGTTTGCCAGCGGAAAAAGGCCACAAAAACGGGTGGGCTATAGCCTTGGGGGGTGGGGCTGGCCCACTTCGTCCGCCGGACTCGGAATGGCGCGAGACTTTGTAAGGGCCCTCCGTGTGCCAAATATAGGCCGTGGGCACAGCCGCGCCCAAAAATAACAGCCCGAAGGCCGGGGCGCCAAGTTCGTCCAGCGGAAAAATGGCTAAAAAACGGGTGGGCTAAAGCCTTGGGGGGAGGGCCTGGCCAACTTCGTCCGCCGGACACGGAATGGGGCGAGAATTTGCGAGTGGCCTCCGCGTACCAAAAATTGGCCGCGGGCAGAGCTGCGCTCAAAAATAGCCCCCCGAAGGTCGGCGCGCCCAAACCCCCCAGCGGAAAAATGGCCAAAAAACGGGTGGGCTATAGCCTTGGGAGGTGGGGCTGGCCAACTTCGTCCGCCGGACTCGGAATGGCGTGAGACTTTGCGAGGGGCCTCCGTGTGCCAAAAATAGGCCGCGGGCACAGTCGAGCCCAAAAATAACCGCCCGAAGGCCGGGGCGCCAAGTTCGTCCAGCGGAAAAAGGCCACAAAAACGGGTGGGATATAGCCTTGGGGGGTGGGGATGGCCCACTTCGTCCGCCAGACTCGGAATGGCGCGAGACTTTGCGAGGGGCCTCCGTGTGCCAAAAATAGGCCGCGGCAGAGCCGCACCCAAAAATAACAGCCCGAAGGCCGGGGCGCCAAGTTCGTCCAGCAGAAAAAGGCCACAAAAACGGGTGGGCTATAGCCTTGGGGGGTGGGGCTGGCCCACTTCGTCCACCGGACTCGGAATGGCGTGAGACTTTGCGAGGGGCCTCCGTGTCCCAAAAATAGGCCGCGGGCACAGCCGTACCCAAAAATAACTGCCCGAAGGCCGGGGCGCCAAGTTCGTCCAGCGGAAAAAGGCCACAAAAAAGGGTGGGCTATAGCCTTGGGAGGTGGGGCTGGGCAACTTCGTCCGCCGGACTAGGAATGGTGAGAGAGTTTGCGAAGGGCCTCCGTGTGCCAAAAATAGGCCGCGGGCACAGCCACACCCAAAAATAACCGCCCGAAGGCCGGGGCGCCAAGTTCGTCCAGCGGAAAAAGGCCACAAAAACGGGTGGGCTATAGCCTTGGGGGGTGGGGCTGGCCCACTTCGTCCGCCGGACTCGGAATGGCGCGAGACTTTGTAAGGGCCCTCCGTGTGCCAAATATAGGCCATGGGCACAGCCGCGCCCAAAAATAACCGCCCGAAGGCCGGGGCGCCAAGTTCGTCCAGCGGAAAAAGGCCACAAAAACGGGTGGGTTATAGCGTTGGGGGGTGGGGCTGGCCCACTTCGTCCCGCGGTCACAGCCTTGCCCAAGAATAACCCCCCGAAGGTCGGCGCGCCCCCAGCGGAAAAATGGCCAAAAAACGGGTGGGCTATAGCCTTGAGGGGAGGGGCTGGCCAACGTCGTCCGCCGGACTCGGAATGGCGCGAGACTATGCGAGCACCCTCCGCGTGCCAAAAATAGGCCGCGGGCACGGCCGCTCCCAAAAATAACCCCACGAATGTCGGCGCGCCCAAACCCCCCAGCGGAAAAATGGCCAAAAAATGGTGGGCTATAGCCTTGGGGGGAGGGGCTGGCCAACTTCGTCCGCCGGACTCGGAATGAGGCGAGACTTTGCGAGCGGCCTCCACATGCCAAAAATAGGCCGCGGGCACAGCTACGCCCAAAAATAACCCCCAGAAGGTCAGCGCGCCCAAACCCCCCAGCGGAAAAATGGCCAAAAAATGGGTGGGCTATAGCCTTGGGGGGAGGGGCTGGCCAACTTCGTCCGCCGGACTCGGAATGGGACGAGACTTTGCGAGCGGCCTCCGCGTGCCAAAAATAACCTCCCGAAGGTCGGCGCGCCCAAAACACCCAGCGGAAAAATGCCTTGGGGGAGGTGCTGGCCAACTTCGTCCATCGGACTCGGAATGGGGCGAGACTTTGCGAGCGACCTCCGCGTGCCAAAAATAGGCCGCGGGTACAGCCGCATCCAAAAATAACCCCCCGAAGGTCGGCGCGCCCAAACCCCCCAGCGGAAAAATGGCCAAAAAACGGGTGGGCTATAGCCTTGGGGGGAGGGGCTGGCCAAGTTCGTCCGCCGGACTCGGAATGGGGCGAGACTTTACATGCGGCCTCCGCGTGCCAAAAATAGGATGCGGGCAAAGCCGCGCCCGAAAATAACTCCCCGAAGGTCGGCGCGCCCAAACCCCCCAGCGGAAAAATGGCCAAAAAACGGGTGGGCTATAGCCTTGGGGGGAGGGGCTGGCCAACTTCGTCCGCCGGACTCGGAATAGGGTGACACTTTGCGAGCGGCCTCCGCGTGCCATAAATAGGCCATAGGCATAGCCGGGCCCAAAAAAAACCCCCCGAAGGTCGGCGCGCCCAAACCCCCCAGCGGAAAAATGGCCAAAAAATGGGTGGGCTATAGCCTTGGGGGGAGGGGCTGGCCAAGTTCGTCCGCCGGACTCGGAATGGGGCGAGACTTTACATGCGGCCTCCGCATGCCAAAAATAGGATGCGGGCAAAGCCGCGCCCGAAAATAACTCCCCGAAGGTCGGCGCGCCCAAACCCCCCAGCGGAAAAATGGCCAAAAAACGGGTGGGCTATAGCCTTGGGGGGAGGGGCTGGCCAACTTCGTCCGCCGGACTCGGAATGGGGTGAGACTTTGCGAGCGTCCTCCGCGTGCCATAAATAGGCCACGGGCACAGCCGCGCCCAAAAAAAACCCCCCGAAGGTCGGCGCGCCCAAACCCCCCAGCAGAAAAATGGCCAAACAACGGGTGGGCTATAGCCTTGGGGGGAGGGGCTGGCCGACTTCGTCCGTCGGACTCGGAATGGGGCGAGACTTTGCGAACGACCTCCGCGTGCCAAAAATAGGCCGCGGGCAAAGTCGCATCCAAAAATAACCCCCCGAAGGTCGGCGCGCCCAAACCCCCCAACGGAAAAATGGCCAAAAAACGGGTGGGCTATAGCCTTGGGGGGAGGGGCTGGCCGACATCGTCCGCCGGACTCGGAATGCGGCGAGACTTTGCGAGTGGCCTCCGCAAGCCAAAAATAGGCCGCGGGCACAGACGCGTCCAAGAATAACCCCCCGAAGGTCGGCTCGCCCAAACCCCCCAGCAGAAAAATGGCCAAAAAACGGGTGGGCTATAGCCTTTGGGGGAGGGGCTGGCCAACTTCGTCCGCCGGACTCGGAATGGGGCGAGACTTTGCGAGCACCCTCCGCGTGCCAAAAATAGGCCGCGGGCACAGCCGCTCCCAAAAATAACCACCCGAAGGTCGGCGCGCCCAAACCCCCCAGCGGAAAAATGGCCAAAAAACGGGTGGGCTATAGCCTTGGGGGGAGGGGCTGGCCTACTTCGTCCGCCGGACTCGGAATGGGGCGAGACTTTACATGCTGCCTCCGCGTGCCAAAAATAGGCCGCGAGCACAACCGCACCCAAAAATAACCCCCCGAAGGTCGGCGCGCCCAAACCCCCCAGCGGAAAAATGGCCAAAAAACGGGTGGGCTATAGCCTTTGGGGGAGGGGCTGGCCAACTTCGTCCGCCGGACTCGGAATGGGGCGAGACTTTGCGAGCACCCTCCGCGTGACAAAAATAGGCCGCGGGCACAGCCGCTCCCAAAAATAACCACCCGAAGGTCGGCGCGCCCAAACCCCCCAGCGGAAAAATGGCCAAAAAACGGGTGGGCTATAGCCTTGCGGGGAGGGGCTGGCCAACTTCGTCCGCCGGACTCGGAATGGGGCGAGACTTTACATACGGCCTCCGCGTGCCAAAAATAGTCCGCTAGCACAACCGCGCCCAAAAATAACCCCCCGAAGGTCGGCGCGCCCAAACCCTCCAGCGGAAAAATGGCCAAAAAACGGGTGGGCTATAGCCTTGGGGGGAGGGGCTGGCCAACTTCGTCCGCCGGACTCGGAATGGGCCGAGACTTTGCGAGCGTCCTCCGCATGCCAAAAATAGGATGCGGGCAAAGCCGCGCACGAAAATAACTCCCCGAAGGTCGGCGCGCCCAAACCCCCCAGCGGAAAAATGGCCAAAAAACGGGTGGGCTATAGCCTTGGGGGGAGGGGCTGGCCAACTTCGTCCGCCGGACTCGGAATGGGGCGAGACTTTGCGAGCGGCCTCCGCGTGCCAAAAATAGGCCACGGGCACAGCCACGCCCGAAAATAACTCCCCGAAGGTCGGCGCGCCCAAACCCTCAAGCGGAAAAATGGCCAAAAAACGGGTGGGCTATACCCTTGGGGGGAGGGGCTGGCCAACTTCGTCTGCCGGACTCGGAATGGGGCGATACTTTGCGAGCGGCCTCCGCGTGCCAAAAATAGGCCTCGGGCACAGCCGCACCCAAAAATAACCCCCCGAAGGTCGACGCGCCCAAACCCCCCAGCGGAAAAATGGCCAAAAAACGGGTGGGCTATAGCCTTGGGGGGAGGGGCTGGCCGACTTCGTCCGCCGGACTCGGAATGGGGCGAGGCTTTGCGAGCGACCTCCGCGTGCCAAAAATAGGCCGCGGACACAGCCGCATCCAAAAATAACCCCCCGAAGGTCGGCGCGCCCAAACCCCCCAGCGGAAAAATGGCAAAAAAACGGGTGAGCTATAGCATTGGGGGGAGGGGCTGGCCAACTTCGTCCGCCGGACTCAGAATGGGGCGAGCGTTTGCGAGCGGCCTCCGCGTACCAAAAATAGGCCGTGGGCACAGCCGCGCCAAAAATAACCCCCCTAAGGTCGGTGCGCCCAAACCCCCCAGCGGAAAAATGGCCAAAAAACAGGTGGGCTATAGCCTTGGGGGGAGGGGATGGCTAACTTCGTCCGCCGGACTTGGAATGGGGCGAGACATTGCGGGCGGCCTCCACGTGCTAAAAGTAGACTACGGGCACAGCCATGCCCAAAAATAACCCCCTGAAGGTCGGCGCGCCCAAACTCCCCAGCGGAAAAATGGCCAAAAAACGGGTGGGCTATAGCCTTGGGGGGAGGGCTGGCTACCTTCGTCCGCCGGACTCGGAATGGGGCTAGACTTTGCGAGCGGCCTCCGCGTGCCAAAAATAGGCCGCGGGCACAGCCGCGCCCAAAAATAACCCCCCGAAGGTCGGCGCGCCCAAACCCACCAGCGGAAAAATGGCCAAAAAACGGGTGGGCTATAGCCTTGGGGGGAGGGGCTGGCCAACTTCGTCCGCCGGACTCGGAATGGGCCGAGACTTTACGAGCGGTCTCCGCGTGCCAAAAATAGGCCGCGGGCACAGCCGCGCCCAAAAATAAGCACCCGAAGGTCGGCACACCCAAACCCCCCAGCGGAAAAATGGCCAAAAAACGGGTGGGCTATAGCCTTGGGGGTAGGGGCTGGCCCACTTCGTCCGCCGGACTCGGAATGGGGCGAGACATTGCGAGCGGTCTCCGCGTGCCAAAAATAGTCCGCTAGCACAACCGCGCCCAAAAATAACCCCCCGAAGGTCGGCGCGCCCAAACCCCCCAGCGGAAAAATGGCCAAAAAACGGGTGGGCTATAGCCTTGGGGGGAGGGGCTGGCCCACTTTGTCCGCCGGACTCGGAATGGGGCGGGACTTTACGAGCGGCCTCCGCGCTCTAAAAATAGGCCGTGGGCACAGCCGCGCCCAAAAATAATCCCCCGAAGATCGGCGCGCCCAAACCCCCTAGCGGAAAAATGGCCAAAAAACGGGTGGGCTATAGCCTTGGCGGGAGGGGCTGGCCAACTTCGTCCGCCGGACTGGGAATGGCGCGAGACCATGCGAGGGCCCTCCGTGTGCCAAAAATAGGCCGCGGGTACAGCCGCGCCCAAAAATAACCGCCCGAAGGCCGGGGCGCCAAGTTCGTCCAGCGGAAAAAGGCCACAAAAACGGGTTGGCTATAGCCTTGGGGGGTGGGGCTGGCCAACTTCGTCAGCCGGACTCGGAATGGTGCGAGACTTTATGAGGGCCCTCCGTGTGCCAAAAATAGGCCGCGGGCACAGCCGTACCCAAAAATAACCGCCCGAAGGCCGGGGCGTCAAGTTCGTCCAGCGGAAAAAGGCCACAAAAACCGGTGGGCTATAGCCTTGGTAGGTGGGGATGTCCCACTTCGTCCGCCGGACTCGGAATGGCGCGAGACTTTGTGAGGGGCCAAAGCCGTGCCCAAAAATAACCGTCCGAAGGCCGCGGCGCCAAGTTCGTCCAGTGGAAAAAGGCCACACAAACGGGTGGGCTATAGCTTTGGGGGGTGGGGCTGGCCAACTTCGTCCGCCGGACTCGGAATGCCGTGAGACTTTGCGAGGGGCTTCCGTGTGCCAAAAATATGCCGCGGGCAAAGCCGCGCCCAAAAATAACCGCCCGAAGGCCGGGGCGCCAAGTTCGTCCAGCGGAAAAAGGCCACAAAAACGGGTGGGCTATAGCCTTGGGGGGTGGGGCTGGCCAACTTCGTCCGGCAGACTCGGAATGCCACGAGACTTTGCGAGGGGCCTCCGTGTGCCAAAAATAGTCCGCGGCCAAAGCCGCGCCCAAAAATAACCACCCGAAGGCCGCGGCGGAAAGTTCGTCCAGCGGAAAAAGGCCACAAAAACGGGTGGGCTATAGCCTTGGGGGGTAGGGCTGGCCAACTTCGTCCGCCGGACTCGGAATGCCGCGAGACTTTGCGAGGGTCCTCCGTGTGCCAAAAATAGGCCGCGGGCAAAGCCGCGCGAAAGAATAACCGCTCGAAGGCCGCGGCGCCAAGTTCGTCTTGCGTAAAAAGGCCACAAAAAGGGGTGGGCTATAGCCTTGGGGGGTGGGGCTGGCCAACCCCGTCCGCCGGACTTAGAATGCCGCGAGACTTTGTGAGGGGCCTCCGTGTGACAAAAATAGGCCGCGACGAAAGCCGCACCCAAAAATAACCGCTCGAAGGCCGCGGCGCCAAGTTCGTCCAGCGGAAAAAGGCCACAAAAACGGGTGGGCTATAGCCTTGGGGGGTGGGGCTGGCCAACTTCGTCCTCCGGACTCGGAATGCCGCGAGACTTTGCGAGGGGCCTCCGTGTGCCAAAAATAGGATACGGGCAAAGCCGCGCCCAAAAATAACCGCCCGAAGGCCGGGGCGCCAAGTTCGTCCAGCGGAAAAAGGACACAAAAACGGGTGGGCTATAGCCTTGGGGGGTGGGGCTGGCCTACTTCGTCCGCCGGACTCGGAATGCCGCGAGACTTTGTGAGGGTCCTCCGTGTGCCAAAAATAGGCCGCGGCCAAAGCCGTGCACAAAAATAACCGCCCGAAGGCCGGGTCACCAAGTTCGTCCAGCGGAAAAAGGCCACAAAAACGGGTGGGCTATAGCCTTGGGGGGTGGGGCTGGCCCACTTCGTCTGCCGTACTCGGAATGCCGCGAGACTTTTCGAGGGGCTTCCATGTGCCAAAAATACGCCGCGGGCAAAGCCGCACCAAAAAATAACCGCCCGAAGGCCGGGGCGCCAAGTTCGTCCAGCGGAAAAAGGCCACAAAAACGGGTGGGCTATAGCCTTGGATGGTGGGGCTGGCCAACTTCGTCCGCCGGACTCGGAATGCCGCGAGACTTTGCGAGGGGCCTCCGTGTGCCAAAAATAGGCCGCGGACAAAGCCGCGCCCAAAAATAACCGCCCGAAGGCCACGGCGCCAAGTTCATCCAGCGGAAAAAGGCCACAAAAACGGGTGGGCTATAGCCTTGGGGGGTGGGGCTGGCTTACTTCGTCCGCCGGACTCGGAATGCCGCGAGACTTTGCGAGGGGCCTCCGTGTGCCAAAAATAGGCCGGGGCAAAGCCGCGCCCAATAATAACCGCCCGAAGGCTGCGGCGCCAAGTTCGTCCAGTGGAAAAAGGCCACAAAAACGGGTGGGCTATAGCCTTGGGGGGTGGGGCTGGCCCACTTCGTCCGCCGGTCTCGGAATGCCGCGAGACTTTGCGAGGGGCCTCCGTGTGCCAAAAATAGGCCGCGGACAAAGCCGCGCCCAAAAATAACCGCCCGAAGGCCACGGCGCCAAGTTCGTCCAGCGGAAAAAGGCCACAAAAACGGGTGGGCTATAGCCTTGGGGGGTGGGGCTGGCTTACTTCGTCCGCCGGACTCGGAATGCCGCGAGACTTTGCGAGGGGCCTCCGTGTGCCAAAAATAGGCCGGGGCAAAGCCGCGCCCAATAATAACCGCCCGAAGACCGGGGCGCTAAGTTCGTCCAGCGGAAAAATGGCCAAAAAACGGGTGGGCTATAGCCTTGGGGGGAGGGGCTGGCCAACTTCATCCGCCGGACTCGGAATGGGGCGAGACTTTGCGAGCGGCCTCCGGGTACCAAAAATAGGCCGTGGGCACGGTCGCAACCAAAAATAACTGCCCGAAGGCCGGGGCGCCAAGTTCGTCCAGCGGCAAAATGGCCAAAAAACGGGTGGGCTATAGCCTTGGGGGGAGGGGCTGGCCCACTTGGTCCGCCGGTCTCGGAATGGGACGAGGCTTTGCGAGCGGCCTCCGCGTGTCAAAAATAGGCCGCGGGCACAGCCGCGCCAAATAATAACCGCCCGAAGACCGGGGCGTCAATTTCGTCCAGCGGAAAAATCGCCAAAAAACGGGTGGGCTATAGCCTTGGGGGGAGGGGCTGGCCAACTTCGTCCGCCGGACTCGGAATGGGGCGAGACTTTGTGAGCGGCCTCCGCGTGTCAAAAATAGGCCGCGGGGTCAGCTGCGCCTAAAAATAACCGCCCGAAGGCCGGGGCGCCCAGTTCGTCCAGCGGAAAAATAGCCAAAAAACGGGTGGGCTATAGCCTTGGGGGGAGGGGCTGTCCAACTTCATCCGCTGGACTCGGAATGCGGTGAGACTTTGCAAGCGGCCTCCGCATACAAAAAATAGGCCACGAGCACAGCCGCGCCCAAAAAAAACCGCCCGAAGGTCGGCGCGACCAAAACCCCCAGCGGAAAAATGGCCAAAAAGCGGGTGGGCTATAGCCTTGGGGGGAGGGGCTGGCCAACTTTGTCCGCCGGGCTTGGAATGTGGCGAGACTTTGCGAGCGGCCTCCACGTGTCAAAAATAGGCCGTGGGCACAGCCGCGCCCAAAAATAACCGCCCGAAGGCCGGGGCGCCAAGTTCGTCCAGCGGAAAAATGGCCAAAAAACGGGTGGGCTATAGCCTTGGGGGGAGGGGCAGGCCAACTCCGTCTGCCAGACTCGGAATGCGGTGAGACTTTGCGAGCGGCCTCCGCATGCCAAAAATAGACCACAAGCACAGCTGCGCCCAGAAAAAACCGCCCGAAGATCGGCGCGCCCAAAACCCCCAGCGGAAAAATCGCCAAAAAACGGGTGGGCTATAGCCTTGGGGGGAGGGGCTGGCCAACTTCGTCCGCCGGACTTGGAATGGGGCGAGACTTTACGAGCGGCCTCCGCGTACCAAAAGTAGGCCGTGGGCACAGCCGCGCCCAAAAATAATCACCGGAAGGCCGGGGCGCCAAGTTCGTCCAGCGGAAAAATGGCCAAAAAACGGGTGGGCTATAGCCTTGGGGGGAGGGGCTGGCCTACTTCGTCCGCCGGACTCGGAATGGGGCGAGACTTTGCGAGCGGCCTCCGCGTACCAAAAATAGGCCGCGGGCACAGCCGCGTCCAATAATAACCGCCCGAAGGCCGGGGCGCCAAGTTCTTCCAGCAGAAAAATGGCCAAAAAACGGGTGGGCTATAGCCTTGGGGGGAGGGGCTGGCCAACTTTGTCCGCCGGACTCGGAATGGGGCGAGACGTTGCGAGCGGCCTCCGCGTGCCAAAAATAGGCCATGGGCACAGCCACACCCAAAAATAACCACCCGAAGGCCGGGGCGCGAAGTTCGTCCAGCGGAAAAATGGCCAAAAAACGGGTGGGCTATAGCCTTGGGGGGAGGGGCTGGCCCACATCGTCCGCCAGACTCGGAATGGGGCGAGACTTTGCGAGCAGCCTTCGCGTGGCAAAAATAACCCGCGGACACAGCCGCACCCAAAAATAACCGCCCGAAGGTCGGCGCCCCAAGTTCGTCCAGCGGAAAAATGGCCAAAAAACGGGTGGGCTATAGCCTTGGGGGGAGGGGCTGGCCGACTTCGTCCGCCAGACTCGGAATGGGCCGAGACTTTACGAGCAGCCTCTGCGTGCTAGAAATAGGCCGCGGGGACAGCCACACCCAAAAATAACCACCCGAAGGCCAGGGCGCCAAGTTCGTCTAGCGGATAAATGGCCAAAAAACGGGTGGGGTATACCCTAGCGGGGAGGGGCTGGCCCACTTCATCCGCCGGACTCGGAATGGGGCGAGACTTTGTGATCGGCCTCCGCGTGCCAAAAATAGGCCCTGGGCACAGCCGTGCCCAAAAATAACAGCCCGAAGGCCGGGGCTCCAAGTTCGTCTAGCGGATAAATGGCCAAAAAACGGGTGGGGTATAGCCTAGCGGGGAGGGGCTGGCCCACTTCGTCCGCCGGACTCGGAATGGGGCGAGACTTTGCGAGCGGCCTCCGCGTGCCAAAAATAGGCCGCGGGCACAGCCGTGCCCAAAAATAACCGACCGAAGGCCGGGGCGCCAAGTTCGTCCAGCGGAAAAATGGTCAAAAAACGGGTGGGCCATAGCCTTGGGGGGAGGGGCTGGCCAACTTCGACCGCCGAACTCGGAATGGGGCGAGACTTTGTGAACGGCCTCCGCGTGCCAAAAATAGGCCGCGGGCACAGCCGCGCCCAAAAATAACCGCCCGAAGGCCGGGGCGCCAAGTTCGTCCAGCGGAAAAATGGCCAAAAAACGGGTGGGCTATAGCCTTGGGGGTAGGGGTTGGCCAACTTCGTCCGCCGGACTCGGAATGGGGTGAGACTTTACAAGCGGCCTCCGCGAGCCAAAAATAGGCCTCGGGCACAGCCACGCCCAAAAATAACCGCCCGAAGGCCGGGGCGCCAAGTTCGTCCAGCGGAAAAATGGCCAAAAAACGGGTGGGCTATAGCCTTGCGGGTAGGGGTTGGCCAACTTCGTCCGCCGGACTCGGAATGGGGCGAGACATTGCGAGTGGCCTCCGCATGCCAAAAATAGGCCACGGGCACAGCCGCGCCCAAAAATAACCCCCTGAAGGTCGGCGCGCCCAAACCCCCCAGCGGAAAAATGGCCAAAAAACGGGTGCGCTATAGCCTTGGGGGGAGGGGCTGCCAACTTCGTCCGCCGGACTCGGAATGGGGCGAGACTTTGCGAGCGGCCTCTGCGTGCCAAAAATAGGCCGCGGGCACAGCCGCGCCCAAAAATAACCGCCCGAAGGCCGGGGCGCCAAGTTCGTCCAGCGGAAAAATGGCCAAAAAACGGGTGGGCTATAGCCTTGCGGGTAGGGGTTGGCCAACTTCGTCCGCCGGACTCGGAATGGGGCGAGACATTGCGAGTGGCCTCCGCATGCCAAAAATAGGCCACGGGCACAACCGCGCCCAAAAATAACCCCCTGAAGGTCGGCGCGCCCAAACCCCCCAGCGGAAAAATGGCCAAAAAACGGGTGGGCTATAGCCTTGGGGGGAGGGGCTGGCCGACTTCGTCCGCCAGACTCGGAATGGAGCAAGACTTTGCGAGCCGCCTCCGCGTGCCAGAAATAGGCTACGGGCACAGCCACGCCCAAAAATAACCACCCGAAGGCTGGGGCGCCAAGTTCGTCCAGCGGAAAAATGGCCAAAAAACGGGTGCGCTATAGCCTTGGGGGGAGGGGCTGCCAACTTCGTCCGCCGGACTCGGAATGGGGCGAGACTTTGCGAGCGGCCTCTGCGTGCCAAAAATAGGCCGCGGGCACAGCCGCGCCCAAAAATAACTGCCCGAAGGCCGGGGCGCCAGGTTCGTCCAGCGGAAAAATGGCCAAAAAACGGGTGGGCTATAGCCTTGGGGGGAGGGGCTGGCCAACTTCGTCCGCTGGACTCGGAATGGGACGAGACTTTGCGAGCGGCCTCGGCGTGCCAAAAATAGGCTACGGGCACAGGCGCGCCCAAAAATAACCGCCCGAAGGCCGGGGCGCCAAGTTCGTCCAGCGGAAAAATCGCCAAAAAACGGGTGGGCTATAGCCTTGGGGGTAGGGGTTGGCCAACTTCGTCCGCCGGACTCGGAATGGGGTGAGACTTTACAAGCGGCCTCCGCGAGCCAAAAATAGGCCTCGGGCACAGCCGCGCCCAAAAATAACAGCCCGAAGGCCGGGGCGCCAAGTTCGTCCAGCGGAAAAATGGCCAAAAAACGGGTGGGCTATAGCCTTGCGGGTAGGGGTTGGCCAACTTTGTCCGCCGGACTCGGAATGGGGCGAGACATTGCGAGTGGCCTCCGCATGCCAAAAATAGGCCACGGGCACAGCCGTTCCCAAAAATAACCCCCTGAAGGTCGGCGCGCCAAAACCCCCCAGCGGAAAAATGGCCAAAAAACGGGTGCGCTATAGCCTTGGGGGGAGGGGCTGCCAACTTCGTCCGCCGGACTCGGAATGGGGCGAGACTTTGCGAGCGGCCTCTGCGTGCCAAAAATAGGCCGCGGGCACAGCCGCGCCCAAAAATAACCGCCCGAAGGCCGGGGCGCCAAGTTCGTCCAGCGGAAAAATGGCCAAAAAACGGGTGGGCTATAGCCTTGCGGGTAGGGGTTGGCCAACTTCGTCCGCCGGACTCGGAATGGGGCGAGACATTGCGAGTGGCCTCCGCATGCCAAAAATAGGCCACGGGCACAGCCGTGCCCAAAAATAACCCCCTGAAGGTCGGCGCGCCCAAACCCCCCAGCGGAAAAATGGCCAAAAAACGGGTGCGCTATAGCCTTGGGGGGAGGGGCTGCCAACTTCGTCCGCCGGACTCGGAATGGGGCGAGACATTGCGAGTGGCCTCCGCATGCCAAAAATAGGCCACGGGCACAGCCGCGCCCAAAAATAACCCCCTGAAGGTCGGCGCGCCCAAACCCCCCAGCGGAAAAATGGCCAAAAAACGGGTGGGCTATAGCCTTGGGGGGAGGGGCTGGCCGACTTCGTCCGCCAGACTCGGAATGGAGCGAGACTTTGCGAGCCGCCTCCGCGTGCCAGAAATAGGCTGCGGGCACAGCCGCGCCCAAAAATAACCACCCGAAGGCTGGGGCGCCAAGTTCGTCCAGCGGAAAAATGGCCAAAAAACGGGTGCGCTATAGCCTTGGGGGGAGGGGCTGCCAACTTCGTCCGCCGGACTCGGAATGGGGCGAGACTTTGCGAGCGGCCTCTGCGTGCCAAAAATAGGCCGCGGGCACAGCCGCGCCCAAAAATAACCCAGCGGAAAAAGGCCGGGGCGCCATGTTCGTCCAGCGGAAAAATGGCCAAAAAACGGGTGGGCTATAGCCTTGGGGGGAGGGGCTGGCCAACTTCGTCCGCTGGACTCGGAATGGGACGAGACTTTACGAGCGGCCTCGGCGTGCCAAAAATAGGCTGCGGGAACAGGCGCGCCCAAAAATAACCGCCCGAAGGCCGGGGCGCCAAGTTCGTCCAGCGGAAAAATCGCCAAAAAACGGGTGGGCTATAGCCTTGGGGGGAGGGGCTGGCCAACTTCGTCCGCCGGACTCGGAATGGGGCGAGACTTTGCGAGCGGCCTCCGCGTGCCAAAAATTGGCCGCGGCCACAGCCGCGCCCAAAAATAACCGCCCGAAGGCCGGCGCGCCCAAACCCCCCAGCGGAAAAATGGCCAAAACAGGGGTGGGCTATAGCCTTGGGGGGAGGGGCAGGCCAACTTCGTCTGCCGGACTCGGAATGGGACGAGACTTTGCGAGCGGCCTCCGCGTGCCAAAAATAGGCCGTGGGCACCGCCGGACCCAAAAATAACTGCACGAAGGCCGGGTCGCCAAGTTCGTCCTGCGGAAAAATGGCCAAAAAACGGGTGGGCTATAGCCTTGGGGGGAGGGGCTGGCCAACTTCGTCTGCCGGACTCGGAATGGGGCGAGACTTTGCGAGCGGCCTCCGTGTGCCAAAAATAGGCCGCGGGCACCGCCGGATCCAAAAATAACTGCATGAAGGCCGAGGCGCCAAGTTCGTCCAGCGGAAAAATGGCCAAAAAACGGGTGGGCTATAGCCTTGGGGGGAGGGGCTGACCAACTTCGTCCGCCGGACTCGGAATGGGGCGAGACTTTGCGAGCGGCCTCCGCATGCCAAAAATTGGCCGCGGTCACAGCCGCGCCCAAAAATAACCGCCCGAAGGCCGGGGCGCGAAGTTCGTCCAGCGGAAAAATGGCCAAAAAACGGGTGGGCTATAGCCTTGGGGGGAGGGGCTGACCAACTTCGTCCGCCGGACTCGGAATGGGGCGAGACTTTGCGAGCGGCCTCCGCGTGCCAAAAATAGGCCGTGGGCACCGCCGGACCCAAAAATAACTGCACGAAGGCCGGGTCGCCAAGTTCGTCCTGCGGAAAAATGGCCAAAAAACGGGTGGGCTATAGCCTTGGGGGGAGGGGCTGGCCAACTTCGTCTGCCGGACTCGGAATGGGGCAAGACTTTGCGAGCGGCCTCCGTGTGCCAAAAATAGGCCGCGGACACAGCCGCGCCCAAAAATAACACTCCGAAGGTCGGCGCGCCCAAACCCCCCAGCGGAAAAATGGCCAAAAAACGGGTGGGCTATAGCCTTGGAGGGAGGGGCTGGCCGACTTCGTCCGCGGGACTCGGAATGGGGCGAGACTTTGCGAGCGGTCTCCGCGTGCCAAAAATAGGCCGTGGGCACAGCCGCGCCCAAAAATAACCGCCCGAAGGTCGGGGCGCCAAGTTCGTCCAACGGAAAAATGGCAAGAAAACGGGTGGGCTATAGCCTTGGGGGGAGGGGCTGGCCTACTTCGTCCGCCGGACTCGGAATGGGGCGAGACTTTGCGATCGGCCTCCGCGTGCTAAAAATAGGCCGCGGGCACAGCCCCGATAAAAAATAACCGCCCGAAGGCCGGGGCGCCGAGTTCTTCCAGCGGAAAAATGGCCAAAAAACGTGTGCGCTATAGCCTTGGGGGGAGGGGCTGGCCAACTTCGTCCGCCGGACTCGGAATGGGGCGAGACTTTGCGATCGGCCTCCGCGTGCCAGAAATAGGCTAGGGACACAGCCGCGCCCAAAAATAACCGCCCGAAGGTCGGGGCGCCAAGTTCGTCCAGCTGAAAAATGGCCAAAAAACGGGTGGGCTATAGCCTTGGGGGGAGGGGCTGGCCAACTTCGTCTGCCGGACGCGGAATGGCGCGAGACTTTGTGAGCGGTCTTCGCGTGCCAAAAATAGGCCGCGGGAATAGCCGCGCCCAAAAATAACCCCCCGAAGGTCGGCGTGCCCAAACCCCCCAGCGGAAAAATTGCCAAAAAACGGGCGGGCTATAGCCTTGGGGGGAGGGTCCGGCCGACTTCGTCCGCCGGACTCGGATAAGGGCGAGACTTTGCGAGCAACCTCCGCGTGCCAAAAATACGCCGCGGGCACAGCCGCGCCCAAAAATAACCGCCCGAAGGCCACGGCGCGAAGTTCGTCCAGCGGAAAAATGGCCAAAAAACGGGTGGGCTATATAGCCTTGGGGGGAGGGGCTGGCCCACTTCATCCGCCAGACTCGGAATGGGGCGAGACTTTGCGAGCGCCCTCCGCATGCCAAATATAGGCAGCGGGCACAGCCGCGCCCAAAAATAACCCCCCGAAGGTCAGCGCGCCCAAACCCCCCAGCAGAAAAATGGCCAAAAAACGGGTGGGCTATAGCCTTGGGTGGAGGGGCTGGCCCACTTCGTCCGCCGGACTCCGAATGGGGCGAGACTTTGCGAGCGGCTTCCGCGTGCCAAAAATAGGCCGAGGCCACAGCCGCGCCCAAAAACAACAGCCCGAAGGCCAGGGCGCCAAGTTCGTCCAGTGGAAAAATGGCCAAAAAACGGGTGGGCTATAGCCTTGGGGGGAGGGGCAGGCCAACTTCGTCCGCCGGACTCGGAATGGGGCGACACTTTGCAAGCAGCCTCCGCGTGCCAAAAATAGGCCGCGGGCACAGCCGCGCCCAAAAATAACCCCCCGAAGGTCGGCGCGCCCAAACCCCCCAGCGGAAAAATGGCCAAAAAACGGGTGGGCTATAGCCTTGGGGGGATGGGTTGGCTAACTTCGTCCGCAGGACTCGGAATGGGGCGAGACTTTGCGAGCGGCCTCCGCGTGCTAAAAATAGGCCGCGGACACAGCCGCGCCCAAAAATAAACGCCCGAAGAGCCGGGGCGCCAAGTTCGTCCAGCGGAAAAATGGCCAAAAAACGGGTGGGCTATAGCCTTGGGGGGAGGGGCTGGCCGACTTCGTCCGCCGGACTCGGAATGGGGCGAGACTTTGCGAGCGGTCTCCGCGTGCCAAAAATAGGCCGCAGCCACAGCCGCGCCCAAAAATAACCCCCCGAAGGTCGGCGCGCCCAAACCCCCCAGCGGAAAAATTGCCAAAAAACGGGTGGGCTATAGCCTTGGGGGGAAGGGCTGGCCAACTTCGTTCGCCGGACTCGGAAGGGGTCGAGACTTTGCGAGCGGCCTCCGCGTGCCAAAAATAGTCCGCGGATACAGCCGCGCCCAAAAATAACCGCCCGAAGGCCGGCGCGCCAAATTCGTCCAGCGGAAAAATGGCCAAAAAAGGGGTGGGCAATAGCCTTGGGGGGAGGGGCTGGCCAACTTCGTCCGCGGACTCGGAATGGCGCGAGACTTTGCGAGCGGCCTTCGTGTGCCAAAACTAGGCCCCGGGCACAGCCGCGCCCAAAAATAACCGCCCGAAGGCCGGTGCGCCAAGTTCGTCCATCGGAAAAAGGCCACAAAAACGGGTGGGCTATAGCCTTGGGGGGTGGGGCTGGCCAACTTCGTCCGCCGGACTCGGAATGGCGCGATAATTTGCGAGCGGCCTCCGTGTGCCAAAAATAGGCCCCGGGCACAGCCGCGCCCAAAAATAACCGCCTGAAGGCCGGGGCGCCAAGTTCGTCCAGCGGAAAAAGGCAACAAAAACGGGTGGGCCTTGGGGGGTGGGGCTGGCCAACTTTTTCCGCCGGACTCGGAATGGAGCGAGACTTTGCGAGCGGCCTCCGTGTGCCAAAAATAGGCCCCGCGCACAACCGCGCCCAAAAATAACCGCCCGAAGGCCGGGGCGCCAAGTTCGTCCAGCGGAAAAAGGCCACAA
This sequence comes from Citrus sp. QX-2021, assembly GCA_030444885.1. Taxonomy (NCBI): domain Eukaryota; kingdom Viridiplantae; phylum Streptophyta; class Magnoliopsida; order Sapindales; family Rutaceae; genus Citrus; species Citrus sp. QX-2021. The sequence goes on from JAUJEF010000203.1 coordinate 63,160, forward strand.
AAACGGGCGGGCTATAGCCTTGGGGGGTGGGGCTGGCCAACTTCGTCCGCCGGACTCGGAATAGCGCGAGACTTTGCGAGCGGCCTTCGTGTGCCAAAACTAGGCCCCGGGCACAGCCGCGCCCAAAAATAACCGCCCGAAGGCCGGGGCGCCAAGTTCGTCCAGCGGAAAAAGGCCAGAAAAAACGGGTGGGCTATAGCCTTGGGGGGTGGGGCTGGCCAACTTCGTCCGCCGGACTCGGAATGGCGCGAGACTTTGCGAGCGGCCTCCGTGTGCAAAAAATAGGCCCCGGGTACAGCTGCGCCCAAAAATAACCGCCTGAAGCCCGGGGCGCCAAGTTCGTCCAGCGGAAAAAGGCCACAAAAACGGGTGGGCCTTGGTGGGTGGGGCTGGCCAACTTTTTCCGCCGGACTCAGAATGGAGCGAGACTTTGCGAGCAGCCTCCGTGTGCCAAAAATAGGCCCCAGGCACAGCCGCGCCCAAAAATAACCGCCCGAAGGCCGGGGCGCCAAGTTCGTCCAGCGGAAAAAGGCCACAAAAACGGGTGGGCTATAGCCTTGGGGGGTGGGGCTGGCCAACTTCGTCCGCCGGACTCGGAATGGAGCGAGACTTTGCGAGCGGCCTCCGTGTGCCAAAAATAGGCCCCGGGAACAACCGCGCCCAAAAATAACCGCCCGAAGGCCGGGGCGCCAAGTTCGTCCAGCGGAAGAGGACCACAAAAACGGGTGGGCTATAGCCTTGGGGGGTGGGGTTGGCCAACTTCGTCCGCCGGACTCGGAATGGAGCTAGACTTTGCGAGCGGCCTCCGTGTGCCAAAAATAGGCCCCGGGCACAGCCGCGCCAAAAAATAACCACCCGAAGGCCGGGGCGCCAAGTTCGTCCAGCGGAAAAAGGCCACAAAAACGGGCGGGCTATACCTTGGGGGGTGGGGCTGGCCATGTTCTTCCGCCGGACTCGGAATGGCGCGAGACTTTGCGAACGGAATCCGTGTGCCAAAAATAGGCCCCGGCCACATCCGTGCCCAAAAATAACCGCCCGAAGGCCGGGGCGCCAAGTTCGTCCAGCGGAAAAAGGCCACAAAAACGGGCGGGCTATACCTTGGGGGGTGGGGCTGGCCAAGTTCGTCCGCCGGACTCGGAATGGCGCGAGACTTTGCGAGCGGCCTCCATGTGCCAAAAATAGGCCCCGGGCACAACCGCGCCCAAAAATGACCGCCTGAAGGCCGGGGCGCCACGTTCGTCCAGCGTAAAAAGGCCACAAAAACGGGTGGGCTATAGCCTTGGGGGGTGGGGCTGGCCAACATCGTGCGCCGGACTCGGAAGGGCGCGAGACTTTGCGAGCGGCCTCCATTTGCCAAAAATAGGCCCCGGGCACAGCCGCGCCAAAAAATAACCGCCCGAAGGCCGGGGCGCCATGTTCGTCCAGCGGAAAAAGGCCACAAAAACGGGTGGGCTATACCTTGGGGGGTGGGGCTGGCCAACTTCGTCCGCCGGACTCGGAATGGAGCGAGACTTTGCGAGCGGCCTCCGTGTGCCAAAAATAGGCCCCTGGAACAACCGCGCCCAAAAATAACCGCCCGAAGGCCGGGGCGCCAAGTTCGTCCAGCGGAAGAGGACCACAAAAACGGGTGGGCTATAGCCTTGGGGGGTGGGGTTGGCCCACTTCGTCCGCCGGACTCGGAATGGAGCTAGACTTTACGAGCGGCCTCCGTGTACCAAAAATAGGCCCCGGGCACAGCCGCGCCCAAAAATAACCGCCCGAAGGCCGGGGCGCCAAGTTCGTCCAGCGGAAAAAGGCCACAAAAACGGGCGGGCTATACCTTGGGGGGAGGGGCTGGCCATGTTCTTCCGCCGGACTCGGAATGGCGCGAGACTTTGCGAATGGAATCCGTGTGCCAAAAATAGGCCCCGGGCACAGCCGCGCCCAAAAATAACCGCCCGAAGGCCGGGGCGTCAAGTTCGTCCAGCGGAAAAAGGCCAGAAAAACGGGTGGGCTATAGCCTTGGGGGGTGGGGCTGGCCAACTTCGTCCGCCGGACTCGGAATGGAGCGAGACTTTGCGAGCGGCCTCCGTGTGCCAAAAATAGGCCCCGGACACATCCGCGCCCAAAAATAACCGCCCGAAGGCCGGGGCGCCAAGTTCGTCCAGCGGAAAAAGGCCACAAAAACGGGCGGGCTATACCTTGGGGGGTGCGGCTGGCCAAGTTCGTCCGCCGGACTCGGAATGGAGCGAGACTTTGCGAGCGGCCTCCGTGTGCCAAAAATAGGCCCCGGGCACAACCGCGCCCAAAAATGACCGCCTGAAGGCCGGGGCGCCACGTTCGTCCAGCGTAAAAAGGCCACAAAAACGGGTGGGCTATAGCCTTGGGGGTGGGGCTGGCCAACTTCGTGCGCCGGACTCGGAAGGGCGCGAGACTTTGCGAGCGGCCTCCATTTGCCAAAAATAGGCCCCGGGCACAGCCGTGCCAAAAAATAACCGCCCGAAGGCCGGGGCGCCATGTTCGTCCAGCGGAAAAAGGCCACAAAAACGGGTGGGCTATAGCCTTGGGGGGTGGGGCTGGCCAACTTCGTCCGCCGGACTCGGAATGGCGCGAGACATTGCGAGGCGCCTCCGTGTGCCAAAAATAGGCCGCGGGCACAGCCGCGCACAAAGATACCCGCCCGAAGGCCGGGGCGCCAAGTTCGTCCAGCGGAAAATGGCCACAAAAACGGGTGGGCTATAGCCTTAGGGGGTGGGGCTGGCCCACTTCGTCCGCCGGACTCGGAATGGCGCGAGACTTTGCGAGGCGCTTCCGCGTGCCAAAAATAGGCCGCGGGCACAGCCGCGCCCAAAAATACCTGCCCGAAGGCCGGGGCGCCAAGTTCGTCCGGCGGAAAATGGCCACAAAAACGGGTGGGCTATAGCCTTGGGGGGTGGGGCTGGCCAACATCGTCCGCCGGACTTGGAATGGCGCGAGACTTTGCGAGGCGCCTCCGTGCGCCAAAAATGGCCGCGGGTACAGCCGCGCCCAAAAATACCCGCCCGAAGGCTTGGGCGCCAAGTTCGTCCAGCGGAAAAAGGCCACAAAAACGGGTGGGCTATAGCCTTGAGGGGTGGGGCTGGCCAACTTCGTCCGCCGGACTCGGAATGGCGCGAGACATTTCGAGGTGCCTCCGTGTGCCAAAAATAGGCCTCGGGCACAGCCGCGCCCAAAAATACCCGCCCGAAGGCCGGGGCGCCAAGTTCGTCCAGCGGAAAATGGCCACAAAAACGGGTGGGCTATAGCCTTGGGGGGTGGGGCTGGCCAACTTCGTCCGCCGGACTCGGAATGGCGCGAGACATTACGAGGTGCCTCAGTGTGCCAAAAATAGACCGCGGGCACAGCCGCACCCAAAAATACCCTCCCGAAGGCTGGGGCGCCAAGTTCATCCAGCGGAAAATGGACACAAAAACGGGTGGACTATAGCCTTGCGGGGTGGGGCTGGCCAACTTCGTCCGCCGGACTTGGAATGGCATGAGACTTTGCGAGGAGCCTCCGTGTGCCAAAAATAGGCCTTGGGCACAGCCGCACCCAAAAATACCCGCCCGAAGGCCGGGGCGCCAAGTTCGTCCAGCGGAAAATGGCCACAAAAACGGGTGGGCTATAGCCTTGGGAGGTGGGGCTGGCCAACTTCGTCCGCCGGACTCGGAATGGAGCGAGACTTTGCGAGTGGCCTCCGTGTGCCAAAAATAGGCCCCGGGCACATCCGCGCCCAAAAATAACCGCCCGAAGGCCGGGGCGCCAAGTTCGTCCAGCGGAAAAAGGCCACAAAAACGGGCGGGCTATACCTTGGGGGGTGGGGCTGGCCAAGTTCGTCCGCCGGACTCGGAATGGCGCGAGACTTTGCGAGCGGCCTCCGTGTGCCAAAAATAGGCCCCGGGCACAGCCGCGCCCAAAAATAACCGCCCGAAGGCCGGGGCGTCAAGTTCGTCCAGCGGAAAAAGGCCAGAAAAACGGGTGGGCTATAGCCTTGGGGGGTGGGGCTGGCCAACTTCGTCCGCCGGACTCGGAATGGAGCGAGACTTTGCGAGCGGCCTCCGTGTGCCAAAAATAGGCCCCGGGCACATCCGCGCCCAAAAATAACCGCCCGAAGGCCGGGGCGCCAAGTTCGTCCAGCGGAAAAAGGCCACAAAAACGGGCGGGCTATACCTTGGGGGGTGCGGCTGGCCAAGTTCGTCCGCCGGACTCGGAATGGCGCGAGACTTTGCGAGCGGCCTCCGTGTGCCAAAAATAGGCCCCGGGCACAACCGCGCCCAAAAATGACCGCCTGAAGGCCGGGGCGCCACGTTCGTCCAGCGTAAAAAGGCCACAAAAACGGGTGGGCTATAGCCTTGGGGGGTGGGGCTGGCCAACTTTGTGCGCCAGACTCGGAAGGGCGCGAGACTTTGCGAGCGGCCTCCATTTGCCAAAAATAGGCCCCGGGCACAGCCGCGCCAAAAAATAACCGCCCGAAGGCCGGGGCGCCATGTTCGTCCAACGGAAAAAGGCCACAAAAACGGGTGGGCTATAGCCTTGGGGGGTGGGGCTGGCCAACTTCGTCCGCCGGACTCGGAATGGCGCGAGACATTGCGAGGCGCCTCCGTGTGCCAAAAATAGGCCGCGGGCACAGCCGCGCACAAAGATACCCGCCCGAAGGCCGGGGCGCCAAGTTCGTCCAGCGGAAAATGGCCACAAAAACGGGTGGGCTATAGCCTTGGGTGGTGGGGCTGGCCAACTTCATCCGCCGGACTCGGAATGGCGCGAGACTTTGCGAAGCGCTTCCGTGTGCCAAAAATAGGCCGCGTGCACAGCCGCGCCCAAAAATACCCGCCCGAAGGCTGGGGCGCCAAGTTCGTCCAGCGGAAAATGGCCACAAAAACATGTGGGCTATAGCCTTGGGGGGTGGGGCTGGCCAACTTCGTCCGCCGGACTCGGAATGGCGGGACACTTTGCAATGCGCCTCCGTGTGCCAAAAATAGGCCGCGGGCGCAGACGCGCCCAATAATACCCGCCCGAACGCCGGGGCGCCAAGTTCGTCCAGCGGAAAATGGCCACAAAAACGGGTGGGCTATAGCCTTGGGGGGTGGGGCTGGCAAAGTTCGTCCGCCGGACTCGGAATGGCGCGAGACCTTGCGAGGCACGTCCGTGTGCTAGCAATAGGCCGCGGGCACAGCCGTGCCCAAAAATACCCGCCCGAACGACGGGGCGCCAAGTTCGTCCAGCGGAAAATGGCCACAAAAACGGGTGGGCTATAGCCTTGGGGGGTGGGGCTGGCCAACTTCGTCCGCCGGACTTGGAATGGCGCGAGACTTTGCGAGGCGCCTCCGTGTGCCAAAAAAAGGCCGCGGGCACAGCCGCGCCCAAAAATACCCGCCCGAAGGCCGGGGCGCCAAGTTCGTCCAGCGGAAAATGGCCACAAAAACGGGTGTGCTATAGCCTTGGGGGGTGGGGCTGGCCGACTTTGTCCGCCAGAGTCGGAATGGCGCGAGACTTTGCGAGGCGCCTCCGTGTGCCAAATATAGGCCGCGGGCACAGCCGCGCCCAAAAATACCCGCCTGAAGGCCGGGGCGCCAAGTTCGTCCAGCGGAAAAGGGCCACAAAAACGGGTGGGCTATAGCCTTGGGGGGTGGGGCTGGCCCACTTCGTCCGCCGGACTCGGAATGGAGCGAGACTTTACGAGGAGGCTCCGTACGCCAAAAATAGGTCGCAGGCACAACCGCGCCCAAAAATACCCGACCGAAGGCCGGGGCGCCAAGTTTGTCCAGCGTAAAAAGGCCACAAAAACGGGTGGGCTATAGCCTTGGTGGGTGGGGCTGGCAAACTTCGTCCGCCGGACTCGGAATGGCGCGAGACATTGCGAGGCGCCTCCGTGTGCCAAAAATAGGCCGCGGGCACAGCCGCGCACAAAGATACCCGCCCGAAGGCCGGGGCGCCAAGTTCGTCCAGCGGAAAATGGCCACAAAAACGGGTGGGCTATAGCCTTAGGGGGTGGGGCTGGCCCACTTCGTCCGCCGGACTCGGAATGGCGCGAGACTTTGCGAGGCGCTTCCGCGTGCCAAAAATAGGCCGCGGGCACAGCCGCGCTTAAAAATACCTGCCCGAAGGCCGGGGCGCCAAGTTCGTCCAGCGGAAAATGGCCACAAAAACGGGTGGGCTATAGCCTTGGGGGGTGGGGCTGGCCAACATCGTCCGCCGGACATGGAATGGCGCGAGACTTTGCGAGGTGCCTCCGTGCGCCAAAAATGGCCGCGGGTACAGCCGCGCCCAAAAATACCCGCCCGAAGGCTTGGGCGCCAAGTTCGTCCAGCGGAAAAAGGCCACAAAAACGGGTGGGCTATAGCCTTGGGGGGTGGGGCTGGCCAACTTCGTCCGCCGGACTCGGAAGGGCGCGAGACTTTGCGAGCGGCCTCCATTTGCCAAAAATAAGCCCCGGGCACAGCCGCGCCAAAAAATAACCGCCCGAAGGCCGGGGCGCCATGTTCGTCCAGCGGAAAAAGGCCACAAAAACGGGTGGGCTATAGCCTTGGGGGGTGGGGCTGGCCAACTTCGTCCGCCGGACTCGGAATGGCGCGAGACTTTGCGAGGCGCCTTCATGTGCCAAACATAGGCCACAGGCACATCTGCGCCCCAAAATACCCGCCCGAAGGCCGGGCCGCCAAGTTCATCCAGCGGAAAATGGCCACAAAAACGGGTGGGCTATCGCCTTGGGGGGTGGGGCTGGCCAACTTCGTCCGCCGGACTCGGAATTGAGCAAGACTTTGCGAGGCGCCTCCGTGTGCCAAACCTAGGCCGGGGGCACAGCCGCGCCCAAAAATACGGGCCCGAAGGCCGGGGCTCCATGTTCGTCCAGCGGAAAAAGGCCACAAAAACGGGTGGGCTATAGCCTTGGGGGGTGGGGCTGGCCCACTTCGTCCGCCGGACTCGGAATGGCGCGAGACTTTGCGAGGAGCCTCAGTGTGCCAAAAATAGGCCTCGGGCACAGCCGCGCCCAAAAATACCCGCCCGAAGGCCGGGGCGCCAAGTTCGTCCAGCGGAAAATGGCCACAAAAACGGGTGGGCTATAGCCTTGGGGGGTGGGGCTGGCCAACTTCGTCCGCCGGACTCGGAATGGCGCGAGACTTTACGAGGTGCCTCAGTGTGCCAAAAATAGACCGCGGGCACAGCGGTACCGAAAAATACCCTCCCGAAGGCTGGGGCCCAAGTTCATCCAGCGGAAAATGGACACAAAAACGGGTGGACTATAGCCTTGCGGGGTGGGGCTGGCCTACTTCGTCCGCCGGACTCGGAATGAGGCGAGACTTTGCGAGGAGCCTCCATGTGCCAAAAATAGGCCGCGGGCACAGCCGCGCCCAAAAATACCCGCTCGAAATCTGGGGCGCCAAGTTCGTCCAGCGGAAAAAGGCCACAAAAACGGGTGGGCTATAGCCTTGGGGGGTGGGGCTGGCCAACTTCGTCCGCCGGACTCGGAATGGTGCGACAATTTGCGAGGCGCCTCCGTGTGCCAAAAATAGGCCGCGGGCACAGCCGCGCCCAAAAATAACGGCCCGAAGGCCGTGGCGCCATGTTCTTCCAGCGGAAAAAGGCCACAAAAACGGGTGGGCTATAGCCTTGGGGGGTGGGGCTGGCCAACTTCGTCCGCCGGACTCGGAATGGCGCGAGACTTTCCGAGGCACCTCCGTGTGCCAAAAATAGGCCGCGGGCACAGCCGCGCCCAAAAATACACACCCGAAGGCCGGGGCGCCAAGTTCGTCCAGCGGAAAAAGGCCACAAAAACGGGTGGGCTATATCCTTGGGGGGTGGGGCTGGCCCACTTCGTCCGCCGGACTCGGAATGGCGCGAGACTCTGCGAGGCGCCTCTGTGTACCAAAAATAGGCCGCGGACACAGCCGCGCCCAAAAATACCCGCCCGAAGGCCGGGGCGCCAAGTTCATCTAGCAGAAAATGGCCACAAAAACGGGTGAGCTATAGCCTTGGGGGGTGGGGCTAGCCAACTTCGTCCGCCGGACTCGGAATGGAGCGAGACTTTGCGAGGCGCCTCCGTGTGCCAAAAATAGGCTGCGGGCATAGCCGCGTGCAAAAATACCCGCCCGAAGGCCGGGGCGCCAAGTTCATCCAGCAGAAAAAGGCCACAAAAACGGGTGGGCTATTGCCTTGGGGGGTGGGGCTGGCCAACTTCGTCCGCCGGACTCGGAATGGCGCGAGATTTTGCGAGGCTCCTCCGTGTTCCAAAAATAGGCCGCGGGCACAGCCGAGCACAAAAATACCCGCCCGAAGGCCGGGGCGCCAAGTTCATCCAGCAGAATATGGCCACAAAAACGGGTGGGCTATAGCCTTGGGGGGTGGGGCTGGCCAACTTCATCCGCCGGACTCGGAATGGAGCGAGACTTTGCGAGGCGCCTCCGTGTGCCAAAAATAGGCCGCGGGCATAGCCGCGCCCAAAAATACGGGACCGAAGGCCGGGGCGCCATGTTCGTCCAGCGGAAAAAGGCCACAAAAACGGGTGGGCTATAGCCTTGGGGGGTGGGGCTGGCCAACTTCATCCGCCGGACTCGGAATGGCGCGAGACTTTGCGAGGCGCCTCCGTGTGCCAAAAATTGGTCGCGGGCACAGCCGCGCCCAAAAATACACGCCCGAAGGCCGGGGCGCCAAGTTCATCCAGCGGAAAAAGGCCACAAAAACGGGTGGGCTATAGCCTTGGGGGGTGGGGCTGGCCAACTTCGTCCGCCGGACTCGGAATGGCGCGAGACTCTGCGAGGCGCCTCCGTGTACCAAAAATAAGCCGCGGGCACAGCCGCGCCCAAAAATACCCGCTCGAAGGCCGGGGCGCCAAGTTCGTCCAGCGGAAAAAGGCCACAAAAACGGGTGGGCTATAGCCTTGGGGGGTGGGGCTGGCCAACTTCGTCCGCCGGACTCGGAATGGTGCGACAATTTGCGAGGCGCCTCCGTGTGCCAAAAATAGGCCGCGGGCACAGCCGCGCCCAAAAATACCGGCCCGAAGGCCGTGGCGCCATGTTCTTCCAGCGGAAAAAGGCCACAAAAACGGGTGGGCTATAGCCTTGGGGGGTGGGGCTGGCCAACTTCGTCCGCCGGACTCGGAATGGCGCGAGACTTTGCGAGGCGCCTCCATGTGCCAAACATAGGCCACAGGCACATCCGCGCCCCAAAATACCCGCCCGAAGGCCGGGCCGCCAAGTTCATCCAGCGGAAAATGGCCACAAAAACGGGTGGGCTATCGCCTTGGGGGGTGGGGCTGGCCAACTTCGTCCGCCGGACTCGGAATTGAGCAAGACTTTGCGAGGCGCCTCCGTGTGCCAAAAATAGGCCGCGGGCACAGCCGCGCCCAAAAATACGGGCCCGAAGGCCGGGGCTCCATGTTCGTCCAGCGGAAAAAGGCCACAAAAACGGGTGGGCTATAGCCTTGGGGGGTGGGGCTGGCCCACTTCGTCCGCCGGACTCGGAATGGCGCGAGACTTTGCGAGGTGCCTCCGTGTGCCAAAAATAGGCCTCGGGCACAGCCGCGCCCAAAAATACCCGCCCGAAGGCCGGGGCGCCAAGTTCGTCCAGCGGAAAATGGCCACAAAAACGGGTGGGCTATAGCCTTGGGGGGTGGGGCTGGCCAACTTCGTCCGCCGGACTCGGAATGGCGCGAGACATTTCGAGGTGCCTCCGTGTGCCAAAAATAGGCCTCGGGCACAGCCGCGCCCAAAAATACCCGCCCGAAGGCCGGGGCGCCAAGTTCGTCCAGCGGAAAATGGCCACAAAAACGGGTGGGCTATGGCCTTGGGGGGTGGGGCTGGCCAACTTCGTCCGCCGGACTCGGAATGGCGCGAGACTTTACGAGGTGCCTCAGTGTGCCAAAAATAGACCGCGGGCACAGCGGTACCGAAAAATACCCTCCCGAAGGCTGGGGCCCAAGTTCATCCAGCGGAAAATGGACACAAAAACGGGTGGACTATAGCCTTGCGGGGTGGGGCTGGCCTACTTCGTCCGCCGGACTCGGAATGAGGCGAGACTTTGCGAGGAGCGTCCATGTGCCAAAAATAGGCCGCGGGCACAGCCGCGCCCAAAAATATCCGCTCGAAGGCCGGGGCGCCAAGTTCGTCCAGCGGAAAAAGGCCACAAAAACGGGTGGGCTATAGCCTTGGGGGGTGGGGCTGGCCAACTTCGTCCGCCGGACTCGGAATGGTGCGACAATTTGCGAGGCGCCTCCGTGTGCCAAAAATAGGCCGCGGGCACAGCCGCGCCCAAAAATAACGGCCCGAAGGCCGTGGCGCCATGTTCTTCCAGCGGAAAAAGGCCACAAAAACGGGTGGGCTATAGCCTTGGGGGGTGGGGCTGGCCAACTTCGTCCGCCGGACTCGGAATGGCGCGAGACTTTCCGAGGCACCTCCGTGTGCCAAAAATAGGCCGCGGGCACAGCCGCGCCCAAAAATACACACCCGAAGGCCGGGGCGCCAAGTTCGTCCAGCGGAAAAAGGCCACAAAAACGGGTGGGCTATATCGTTGGGGGGTGGGGCTGGCCCACTTCGTCCGCCGGACTCGGAATGGCGCGAGACTCTGCGAGGCGCCTCTGTGTACCAAAAATAGGCCGCGGACACAGACGCGCCCAAAAATACACACCCGAAGGCCGGGGCGCCAAGTTCGTCCAGCAGAATATGGCCACAAAAACGGGTGGGCTATCGCCTTGGGGGGTGGGGCTGGCCAACTTCGTCCGCCGGACTCGGAATTGAGCAAGACTTTGCGAGGCGCCTCCGTGTGCCAAAAATAGGCCGCGGGCACAGCCGCGCCCAAAAATACGGGCCCGAAGGCCGGGGCTCCATGTTCGTCCAGCGGAAAAAGGCCACAAAAACGGGTGGGCTATAGCCTTGGGGGGTGGGGCTGGCCCACTTCGTCCGCCGGACTCGGAATGGCGCGAGACTTTGCGAGGTGCCTCCGTGTGCCAAAAATAGGCCTCGGGCACAGCCGCGCCCAAAAATACCCGCCCGAAGGCCGGGGCGCCAAGTTCGTCCAGCGGAAAATGGCCACAAAAACGGGTGGGCTATAGCCTTGGGGGGTGGGGCTGGCCAACTTCGTCCGCCGGACTCGGAATGGCGCGAGACATTTCGAGGTGCCTCCGTGTGCCAAAAATAGGCCTCGGGCACAGCCGCGCCCAAAAATACCCGCCCGAAGGCCGGGGCGCCAAGTTCGTCCAGCGGAAAATGGCCACAAAAACGGGTGGGCTATAGCCTTGGGGGGTGGGGCTGGCCAACTTCGTCCGCCAGACTCGGAATGGCGCGAGACTTTACGAGGTGCCTCAGTGTGCCAAAAATAGACCGCGGGCACAGCGGTACCCAAAAATACCCTCCCGAAGGCTGGGGCCCAAGTTCATCCAGCGGAAAATGGACACAAAAACGGGTGGACTATAGCCTTGCGGGGTGGGGCTGGCCAACTTCGTCCGCCGGACTCGGAATGGGGCGAGACTTTGCGAGGAGCCTCCGTGTGCCAAAAATAGGCCGCGGGCACAGCCGCGCCCAAAAATACCCGCTCGAAGGCCGGGGCGCCAAGTTCGTCCAGCGGAAAAAGGCCACAAAAACGGGTGGGCTATAGCCTTGGGGGGTGGGGCTGGCCAACTTCGTCCGCCGGACTCGGAATGGTGCGTCAATTTGCGAGGCGCCTCCGTGTGCCAAAAATAGGCCGCGGGCACAGCCGCGCCCAAAAATACCGGCCCGAAGGCCGTGGCGCCATGTTCTTCCAGCGGAAAAAGGCCACAAAAACGGGTGGGCTATAGCCTTGGGGGGTGGGGCTGGCCAACTTCGTCCGGCGGACTCGGAATGGCGCGAGACTCTGCGAGGCGCCTCTGTGTACCAAAAATAGGCCACGGACACAGCCGCGCCCAAAAATACCCGCACGAAGGCCGGGGCGCCAAGTTCGTCCAGCGGAAAATGGCCACAAAAACGGGTGGGCTATAGCCTTGGGGGGTGGGGCTGGCCAACATCGTCCGCCGGACTCGGAATGGCGCGAGACTTTGCGAGGCCCTTCCGTGTGCCAAAAATAGGCCGCGGGTACAGCCGCGCCCAAAAATAACCGCCCGAAGGCCGGGGCGCCAAGTTCGTCCAGCGGAAAATGGCCACAAAAACGGGTGGGCTATAGCCTTGGGGGGTGGGGCTGGCCAACTTCGTCCGCCGGACTCGGAATGGCGCGAGACTTTGCGAGGCGCCTCCGTGTGCCAAACATAGGCCCCAGGCACATCCGCGCCCCAAAATACCCGCCCGAAGGCCGGGGCGCCAAGTTCATCCAGCGGAAAATGGCCACAAAAACGGGTGGGCTATCGCCTTGGGGGGTGGGGCTGGCCATCTTCGTCCGTCGGACTCGGAATGGCGCGAGAATTTGCGAGGTGCCTCCGTGTGCCAAAATTTGGCCGCGGGCACAGCCGCGCCCAAAAACACCCGCCCGAAGGCCGGGGCGCCAAATTCATCCAGCGGAAAATGGCCACAAAAACGGGTGGGCTATAGCCTTGGGTGGTGGGGCTGGCCAAGTTCGTCCGCCGGACTCGGAATGGCGCCAGACTTTGCGAGGCGCCTCCGTGTGCCAAAAATAGGCTGCGGGCATAGCCGCGTGCAAAAATACCCGCCCGAAGGCCGGGGCGCCAAGTTCATCCAGCAGAAAAAGGCCACAAAAACGGGTGGGCTATTGCCTTGGGGGGTGGGGCTGGCCAACTTCGTCCGCCGGACTCGGAATGGCGCGAGATTTTGCGAGGCTCCTCCGTGTTCCAAAAATAGGCCGCGGGCACAGCCGAGCACAAAAATACCCGCCCGAAGGCCGGGGCGCCAAGTTCATCCAGCAGAATATGGCCACAAAAACGGGTGGGCTATAGCCTTGGGGGGTGGGGCTGGCCAACTTCATCCGCCGGACTCGGAATGGAGCGAGACTTTGCGAGGCGCCTCCGTGTGCCAAAAATAGGCCGCGGGCACAGCCGCGCCCAAAAATACACACCCGAAGGCCGGGGCGCCAAGTTCGTCCAGCGGAAAAAGGCCACAAAAACGGGTGGGCTATATCCTTGGGGGGTGGGGCTGGCCAACTTCGTCCGCCGGACTCGGAATGGCGCGAGACTCTGCGAGGCACCTCTGTGTACCAAAAATAGGCCGCGGACACAGCCGCGCCCAAAAATACCCGCACGAAGGCCGGGGCGCCAAGTTCGTCCAGCGGAAAATGGCCACAAAAACGGGTGGGCTATAGCCTTGGGGGGTGGGGCTGGCCAACATCGTCCGCCGGACTCGGAATGGCGCGAGACTTTGCGAGGCCCTTCCGTGTGCCAAAAATAGGCCGCGGGTACAGCCGCGCCCAAAAATAACCGCCCGAAGGCCGGGGCGCCAAGTTCGTCCAGCGGAAAATGGCCACAAAAACGGGTGGGCTATAGCCTTGGGGGGTGGGGCTGGCCAACTTCGTCCACCGGACTCGGAATGGCGCGAGACATTGCGAGGCGCCTCCGTGTGCCAAAAATAGGCCGCGGGCACAGCCGCGCCCAAAAATACCTGCCCGAAGGCCGGGGCGCCAAGATCGTCCAGCGGAAAAAGGCCACAAAAACGGGTGGGCTATAGCCTTAGGGGGTGGGGCTGGCCTACTTCGTCCGCCGGACTCGGAATGGCGCGAGATTTTGCGAGGCTCCTCCGTGTACCAAAAATAGGCCGCGGGCACAGCCGCGCACAAAAACACCCGCCCGAAGGCCGGGGCACCAAGTTCATCTAGCAGAAAATGGCCACAAAAACGGGTGGGCTATAGCCTTGGGGGGTGGGGCTAGCCAACTTCGTCCGCCGGACTCGGAATGGAGCGAGACTTTGCGAGGCGCCTCCGTGTGCCAAAAATAGGCTGCGGGCATAGCCGCGTGCAAAAATACCCGCCCGAAGGCCGGGGCGCCAAGTTCATCCAGCAGAAAAAGGCCACAAAAACGGGTGGGCTATTGCCTTGGGGGGTGGGGCTGGCCAACTTCGTCCGCCGGACTCGGAATGGCGCGAGACTTTGCGAGGCGCCTCCGTGTGCCAAACATAGGCCACAGGCACATCCGCGCCCCAAAATACCCGCCCGAAGGCCGGGGCGCCAAGTTCATCCAGCGGAAAATGGCCACAAAAACGGGTGGGCTATCGCCTTGGGGGGTGGGGCTGGCCATCTTCGTCCGCCGGACTCGGAATGGCGCGAGAATTTGCGAGGCGCCTCCGTGTGCCAAAATTTGGCCGCGGGCACAGCCGCGCCCAAAAACACCCGCCCGAAGGCCGGGGCGCCAAATTCATCCAGCGGAAAATGGCCACAAAAACGGGTGGGCTATAGCCTTGGGTGGTGGGGCTGGCCAAGTTCGTCCGCCGGACTCGGAATGGCGCCAGACTTTGCGAGGCGCCTCCGTGTGCCAAAAATAGGCTGCGGGCATAGCCGCGTGCAAAAATACCCGCCCGAAGGCCGGGGCGCCAAGTTCATCCAGCAGAAAAAGGCCACAAAAACGGGTGGGCTATAGAACTGGGGGGTGGGGCTGGCCAACTTCGTCCGCCGGACTCGGAATGGCGCGAGATTTTGCGAGGCTCCTCCGTGTTCCAAAAATAGGCCGCGGGCACAGCCGAGCACAAAAATACCCGCCCGAAGGCCGGGGCGCCAAGTTCATCCAGCAGAATATGGCCACAAAAACGGGTGGGCTATAGCCTTGGGGGGTGGGGCTGGCCAACTTCATCCGCCGGACTCGGAATGGAGCGAGACTTTGCGAGGCGCCTCCGTGTGCCAAAAATAGGCCGCGGGCATAGCCGCGCCCAAAAATACGGGCCCGAAGGCCGGGGCGCCATGTTCGTCCAGCGGAAAAAGGCCACAAAAACGGGTGGGCTATAGCCTTGGGGGGTGGGGCTGGCCAACTTCATCCGCCGGACTCGGAATGGCGCGAGACTTTGCGAGGCACCTCCGTGTGCCAAAAATTGGTCGCGGGCACAGCCGCGCCCAAAAATACACGCCCGAAGGCCGGGGCGCCAAGTTCATCCAGCGGAAAAAGGCCACAAAAACGGGTGGGCTATAGCCTTGGGGGGTGGGGCTGGCCAACTTCGTCCGCCGGACTCGGAAAGGCGCGAGACTCTGCGAGGCGCCTCCGTGTACCAAAAATAAGCCGCGGGCACAGCCGCGCCCAAAAATACCCGCCCGAAGGCCGGGGCGCCAAGTTCGTCCAGCGGAAAATGGCCACAAAAACGGGTGGGCTAGAGCCTTGGGGGGTGGGGCTGGCCAACATCGTCCGCCGGACTCGGAATGGCGCGAGACTTTGCGAGGCCCTTCCGTGTGCCAAAAATAGGCCGCGGGTACAGCCGCGCCCAAAAATAACCGCCCGAAGGCCGGGGCGCCAAGTTCGTCCAGCGGAAAATGGCCACAAAAACGGGTGGGCTATAGCCTTGGGGGGTGGGGCTGGCCAACTTCGTCCGCCGGACTCAGAAATGGAGCGAGACTTTGCGAGGCGCCTCCCTGCGCCAAAAATAGGCCGAGGGCACAGCCGCGTGCAAAACTACTCGCCCGAAGGCCGGGGCGCCAGGTTCGTCCAGCGGAAAAAGGCCACAAAAACGGGTGGGCTATAGCCTTGGGGGGTGGGGCTGGCCAACTTCGTCCGCCGGCCTAGGAATGGCGCGAGACTCTACGAGGCGCCTCCATGTACCAAAAATAGGCCGCGGGCACAGCCGCGCCCAAAAATACCTGCCCGATGGCCGGGGCGCCAAGTTCGTTCAGCGGAAAATGGCCACAAAAACGGGTGGGCTATAGCCTTGGGGGGTGGGGCTGGCCAACATCGTCCGCCGGACTCGGAATGGCGCGAGACTTTGCGAGGACCTTCCGTGTGCCAAAAATAGGCCGCGGGTACAGCCGCGTCCAAAAATAACCGCCCGAAGGCCGGGGCGCCAGGTTCGTCCAGCGGAAAAAGGCCACAAAAACGGGTGGGCTATAGCCTTGGGGGGTGGGGCTGGCCAACTTCGTCCGCCGGACTCGGAATGGCGCGAGACTTTGCGAGGCGTCTCCGTGTACAAAAAATAGGCCGTGGGCACAGCCATGCCCAAGAATACCCGCCCGAAGGCCGGGGCGCCAAGTTCGTCCAGCGGAAAATGGCCACAAAAACGGGTGGGCTATAGCCATGGGGGGTGGGGCTGGCCGACTTCGTCCGCCGGACTCGGAATGGCGCGAGACTTTGCTAGGCGCCTCCGTTTGCCAAAAATAGGCCGCGGACACAGCCGCGCCCAAAAATACCCGCCCGAAGGCCGGGGCGCCAAGTTCATCCAGCGGAAAAAGGCTACAAAAACGGGTGGGCTATAGCCTTGGGGGGTGGGGCTTGCCAACTTCGTCCGCCGGACTCGGAATGGAGCGAGACTTTGCGAGGCGCTTCCGTGTGCCAAAAATAGGCCGCGTGCACAGCCGCGCCAAAAAATACCCGCCCGAAGGCCGGGGCGCCAAGTTCGTCCAGCGGAAAATGGCCACAAAAACGGGTGGGCTATGGCCTTGGGGGGTGGGGCTGGCCCACTTCGTCCGCTGGACTCGGAATGGCGCGAGACTTTGCGAGCGGCCTCCGTGTGCCAAAAATAGGCCCCGGGCACAGCCGCGCCCAAAAATAACCGCACGAAGGCCGGGGCGCCAAGTTCGTCCAGCGGAAAAAGGCCACAAAAACGGGTGGGCTATAGCCTTGGGGGGTTGGGCTGGCCAACTTCGTCCGCCGGACTCAGAATGGCGCAAGACTTTACGAGCGGCCACCGTGTGTCAAAAATAGGCCCCGGCCACAGCCGCGCCCAAAAATAACAGCCCGAAGGCCCGGGCGCCAAGTTCGTCCAGCGGAAAAAGGCCACAAAAACGGGTGGGTTATCGCCTTGGGGGGTGGGGCTGGCCAACTTCGTCCGCCGTACTCGGAATGGCGCGAGACTTTGCGAGCGGCCTCCGTGTGCCAAAAATAGGCCCCGGCCACAGCCGCGCCCAAAAATAACCGCCCGAAGGCCGGGGCGCCAAGTTCGTCCAGTGGAAAAAGGCCACAAAAACGGGTGGGCTATAGCCTTGGGGGGTGGGGCTGGCCAGCTTCGTCCGCCGGACTCGGAATGGCGCGAGGCTTTGCGAGCGGCCTCCGTGTGCCAAAAATAGGCCCCGGGCACAGCCGCTCCCAAAAATAACCGCCGAAGGCCGGGGCGCCAAGTTTGTCCAACTGAAAAAGGCCAGAAAAATGGTGTGGCTATAGCCTTCGGGGGTGGGGCTGGTCAACTTCGTCCGCCGGACTCGGAATGGCACGAGACTTTGCGAGCGGCCTCCGTGTGCCAAAAATAGGCCCCGGGCACAGCCGTGCCCAAAAATAACCGCCCGAAGGCCGGGGCGCCAAGTTCGTCCAGCGGAAAAAGGCCACAAAAACGGGTGGGCTATAGCCTTGGGGGGTTGGGCTGGCCAACTTCGTCCGCCGGACTCAGAATGGAGTGAGACTTTGCGAGCGGCCTCCATGTGCCAAAAATAGGCCCCGGTCGCAGCCGCGCCCAAAAATAACCGCCCGAAGGCCGGGGCGCCAAGTTCGTCCAGCGGAAAAAGGCCACAAAAACGGGTGGGCTATAGCCTTGGGGGGTGGGGCTGGCCAGCTTCGTCCGCCGGACTCGGAATGGCGCGAGACTTTGCGAGCGGCCTCCGTGTGCCAAAAATAGGCCCCGGGCACAGCCGCGTCCAAAAATAACCGCCCGAAGGCCGGGGCGCCAAGTTCGTCCAGCGGAAAAAGGCCACAAAAACGGGTGGGTTATAGCCTTGGGGGGTGGGGCTGGCCCACTTCGTCCGCCGGACTCGGAATGGCGCGAGACTTTGCGAGGGGCCTCCGTGTGCCAAAAATAGGCCGCGGGCACAGCCGCGTCCAAAAATAACCGCCCGAAGGCCGGGGCGCCAAGTTCGTCCAGCGGAAAAAGGCCACAAAAACGGGTGGGCTATAGCCTTGGGGGTCGGGGCTGGCCAGCCGTCCGCCGGACTCGGAATGGCGCGAGACTTTGCGTGCGGCATTCGTGTGCGAAAAATAAGCCCGGGCACAGCCGCTCCCAAAAATAACCGCCCGAAGGCCGGGGCGCCAAGTTCGTCCAACGGAAAAAGGCCATAAAAACGGGGTGGCTATAGCCTTCGGGGGTGGGGCTGGTCAACTTCGTCCGCCGGACTCGGAATGGCACGAGACTTTGCGAGCGGCCTCCGTGTGCCAAAAATAGGCACCGGGCACAGCTGCGTCAAAAAATAACCGCCCGAAGGCCGGGGCGCCGAGTTCGTCCAGCGGAAAAAGGCCACAAAAACGGGTGGGCTATAGCCTTGGGGGGTGGGGCTGGCCAACTTCGTCCGCCGGACTCGGAATGGGGCGAGACTTTGCGAGCGGCCTCCGTGTGCCAAAAATCAGCCGCGGGCACAGCCGCGTCCAAAAATAACCCCCCGAAGGTCGGCGCGGCCAAACCCCCCATCGGAAAAATGGCCGAAAAACGGGTGGGCTATAGCCTTGGGGGGAAGGGCTGGCCAACTTCGTCCGCCGGACTCGGAATGGGGTGAGACTTTGCGAGCAGCCTCCGCGTGCCAAAAATAGGCCGCGGGCACAGCCACGCCCAAAAATAACGGCCCGAAGGCCGGGGGGCCAAGTTCGTCCAGCGGAAAAATGGCCAAAAAACGGGTGGGCTATAGCCTTGGGGGGAGGGGCTGGCCCACTTCGTCCGCCGGACTCGGAATGGGGCGAGACTTTGCGAGTGGCCTCCGCGTGCCAAAAATAGGCCGTGGGCACAGCCGCGCCAAAAAATAACCCCCCGAAGGTCGGCGCGCCCAAACCCCCCAGCGGAAAAATGGCCGAAAAACGGGTGGGCTATAGCCTTGGGGGAGAGGGCTGCCCGCCGTCCGCCGGACTCGGAATGGGGCGAGAATTGCGAGCGGCCTCCACGTGCCAAAAATAGGCCACGGGCACTGCCGCGCCCAAAAATAACCGCCCGAAGGCCGGGGCGCGAAGTTTGTCCAGCGGAAAAATGGCCAAAAAACGGGTGGGCTATAGCCTTGGGGGGAGGGGCTGGCCAACTTCGTCCGCCGGACTCGGAACGGGGCGAGACTTTGCGAGCAGCTTCCGCGTGCCAAAAATAGGCCGCGGGCACAGCCGCGCCCAAAAATAACAGCCCGAAGGCCGGGGGGCCAAGTTCGTCCAGCGGAAAAATGGCCAAAAAACGGGTGGGCTATAGCCTTGGGGGGAGGGGCTGGCCAACTTTGTCCGCCGGATTCGGAATGGGGCGAGAATTTGCGAGCGGCCTCCGCGTGCCAAAAATAGGCCACGGGCACAGCCGCGCCCAAATATAACCGCCCGAAGGCCAGGGCGCCAAGTTCGTCCAGCGGAAAAATAGCCAAAAAATGGGTGGGCTATAGCCTTGGGGGGAGGGGCTGGCCGACTTCGTCCGCCGGACTCGGAATGGGGCGAGACTTTGCGAGCGGCCTCCGTGTGCCAAAAATCAGCCGCGGGCACAGCCGCGTCCAAAAATAACCCCCCGAAGGTCGGCGCGCCCAAACCCCCCATCGGAAAAATGGCCGAAAAACGGGTGGGCTATAGCCTTGGGGGGAAGGGCTGGCCAACTTTGTCCGCCGGACTCGGAATGGGGTGAGACTTTGCGAGCAGCCTCCGCGTGCCAAAAATAGGCCGCGGGCACAGCCACGCCCAAAAATAACGGCCCGAAGGCCGGGGGGCCAAGTTCGTCCAGCGGAAAAATGGCCAAAAAACGGGTGGGCTATAGCCTTGGGGGGAGGGGCTGGCCCACTTCGTCCGCCGGACTCGGAATGGGGCGAGACTTTGCGAGTGGCCTCCGCGTGCCAAAAATAGGCCGTGGGCACAGCCGCGCCAAAAAATAACCCCCCCAAGGTCGGCGCGCCCAAACCCCCCAGCGGAAAAATGGCCGAAAAACGGGTGGGCTATAGCCTTGGGGGGAGGGGCTGCCCACTTCGTCCGCCGGACTCGGAATGGGGCGAGAATTGCGAGCGGCCTCCACGTGCCAAAAATAGGCCACGGGCACTGCCGCGCCCAAAAATAACCGCCCGAAGGCCGGGGCGCGAAGTTCGTCCAGCGGAAAAATGGCCAAAAAACGGGTGGGCTATAGCCTTGGGGGGAGGGGCTGGCCAACTTCGTCCGCCGGACTTGGAATGGGGCGAGACTTTGCGAGCAGCTTCCGCGTGCCAAAAATAGGCCGCGGGCACAGCCGCGCCCAAAAATAACAGCCCGAAGGCCGGGGGGCCAAGTTCGTCCAGCGGAAAAATGGCCAAAAAACGGGTGGGCTATAGCCTTGGGGGGAGGGGCTGGCCAACTTTGTCCGCCGGATTCGGAATGGGGCGAGAATTTGCGAGCGGCCTCCGCGTGCCAAAAATAGGCCGCGGGCACAGCCGCGCCCAAATATAACCGCCCGAAGGCCGGGGCGCCAAGTTCGTCCAGCGGAAAAATGGCCAAAAAACGGGTGGGCTATAGCCTTGGGGGGAGGGGCTGGCCAACTTCGTCCGCCGGACTCGGAATGGGGTGAGACTTTGCGAGCGGCCTCCGCGTGACAAAAATAGGCCGCGGGCACAGCCGCGCCGAAAAATAACCCCCCGAAAGGTCGGCGCGCCCAAACCCCCCAGCGGAAAAATGGCCAAAAAACGGGTGGGCTATAGCCTTGGGGGGAGGGGCTGGCCAACTTCGTCCGCCGGACTCGGAATGGGGTGAGACTTTGCGAACGGCCTCCGCGTACGAAAAATAGGCAGCGGGCACAGCCGCGCCCAAAAATAACCGCCCGAAGGCCGGGGCACCAAGTTCGTCCAGCGGAAAAATTGCCCAAAAACGGGTGGGCTATAGCCTTGGGGGGAGGGGCTGGCCAACTTTGTCCGCCGGACTCGGAATGGGGCGAGACTTTGCGAGCGGCCTCCGCGTGCCAAAAATATGCCTCGGGCACAGCCGTGCCCAAAAATAACTGCCCGAAGGCCGGGGCGGAAAGTTCTTCCAGCGGAAAAATGGCCAAAAAACGGGTGGGCTATAGCCTTGGGGGGAGGGGCTGGCCCACTTCGTCCGCCGGACTCAGAATAGGGCGAGATTTTGCGATCGGCCTTCGAGTGCCAAAAATAGGCCGCGGGAACAGCCGCGCCCAAAAATAACCCCCCGAAGGTCGGCGCGCCCAAACCCCCCGCGGAAAAATAGCCAAAAAACGGGTGGGGTATAGCCTTGGGGGGAGGGGCTGCCCACTTCGTCCGCCGGACTCGGAATGGGGCGAGAATTGCGAGCGGCCTCCACATGCCAAAAATAGGCCACGGGCACTGCCGCGCCCAAAAATAACCGCCCGAAGGCCGGGGCGCGAAGTTCGTCCATCGGAAAAATGGACAAAAAACGGGTGGGCTATAGCCTTGGGGGGAGGGGCTGGCCAACTTCGTCCGCCGGACTCGGAATGGGGTGAGACTTTGCGAGCGGCTTCCGCGTGCCAAAAATAGGCCGCGGGCACAGCCGCGCCCAAAAATAACAGCCCGAAGGCCGGGGGGCCAAGTTCGTCCAGCGGAAAAATGGCCAAAAAACGGGTGGGCTATAGCCTTGGTGGGAGGGGCTGGCCAACATCGTCCGCCAGACTCGGAATGGGGTGAGACTATGCGAGCGGCCTCCGCGTGCCAAAAATATGCCGCGGGCACAGCCGCGCCCAAAAATAACTGCCCGAAGGCCGGGGCGGCAAGTTCGTCCAGCAGAAAAATGGCCAAAAAACGGGTGGGCTATAGCGTTGGGGGGAGGGGCTGGCCAACTTCGTCCGCCGGACTCAGAATGGGGCGAGACTTTGCGAGCGGCCTACGCGTGCCAAAAATAGGCTGTGGGCACAGCCGCGCCCAAAAATAACCTCCCGAAGGCCGGGGAGCCAAGTTCGTCCAGCGGAAAAATCGCCAAAAAACGAGTGGGCTATAGCCTTGGGGGGAGGGGCTGGCCAACTTCGTCCGCCGGACTCGGAATGGGGCGAGTCTTTGCGAGCGGCATCCTCGTGCCAAAAATAGGACGCGGGCACAGCCGCGCCCAAAAATAACCCCCCGAAGGTCGGCGCGCCCAAACCGCCCAGCGGAAAAATGGCCAAAAAACGGGTGGGCTATAGCCTTGGGGGGAGGGGCTGGCCAACTTCATCCGCCTGAATCCGAATGGGGCGAGACTTTGCGAGCGGCCTCCGCGTGCCAAAACTAGGCCGCGGGCACAGCCGCGGCCAAAAATAACCACCTGAAGGCTTGGGCGCCAAGTTCGTCCAAAAAAAAAAAATGGCCAAAAAACGGGTGGGCTATAGCCTTGGGGGGAGGGGCTGGCCAACTTCGTCCGCCGGACTCGGAATGCGGCGAGACTTTGCGAGTGGCCTCCGCGTGCCAAAAATAGGCCGTGGGCACAGCCGCGCCCAAAAATAACCCCCCGAAGGTCGGCGCGCCCAAACCCCCCAGCGGAAAAATGGCCGAAAACCGGGTGGGCTATCGCCTTGGGGGAGGGCTGGCCAGCAAATCCGCGGACTCGGAATGCGGCGAGACTTTGCGAGCGGCCTCCGCATACCAAAAATAGGCCTCTGGCACAGCCGCGTCAAAAAATAACCCCCCGAAGGTCGTTGCGCCCAAACCCCCCAGCGGAAAAATGGCCAAAAAACGGGTGGGCTATAGCCTTGGGGGGAGGGGCTGGCCAACTTCGTCCGCCGGACTCGGAATGGGGCGAGACTTTGCGAGCAGCCTGCGCTTGCTAAAAATACGCCGCAGGCACAGCCGCACCCAAAAATAACCCCCCAAAGGCCGGGGCGCCAAGTTCGTCCAGCGGAAAAATGGCCAAAAAACGGGTGGGCTATATCCTTGGGGGGAGGGGCTGGCCAACTTCGTCCGCCGGACTCGGAATGGGGCGAGACTTTGCGAGCGGCCTCTGCGTGCCAAAAATAGTCCGCGGGCACAGCCGCGCCAAAAAATAACCCCCCGAAAGTCGTTGCGCCCAAACCCCCCAGCGGAAAAATGGCCAAAAAACGGGTGGGCTATAGCCTTGGGGGGAGGGGCTGGCCAACTTCGTCCGCCGGACTCGGAATGGGGCGAGACTTTGCGAACGGCCTCGGCGTGCCAAAAATAGGCCGCGGGCACAGCCGTACCAAAAATAACCGCCCGAAGGCCGGGGCACCAAGTTCGTCCAGCGGAAAAATGGCCAAAAAACGGGTGGGCTATTGGGGGGAGGGGCTGGCCGACTTCGTCCGCCGGACTCGGAATGGGGCGAGACTTTGCGAGCGGCCTCCGCGTGCCAAAAATAGGCCACGGGCACAGCGGCGCCCAAAAATAACCCCCCCAAAGTCATTGCGCCCAAACCCCCCAGCGGAAAAATGGCCAAAAAACGGGCGGGCTATAGCCTTGGGGGGAGGGGCTGGCCAACTTCGTCCGCCGGAGTCGGAATGGGGCGAGACTTTGCGAGCGGCCTCCGCGTGCCAAAAATAGGCCGCGGGAACAGCGGCGCCCAAAAATAACCCCCCCAAAGTCGTTGCGCCCAAACCCCCCAGCGGAAAAATGGCCAAAAAACGGGCGGGCTATAGCCTTGGGGGGAGGGGCTGGCCAACTTCGTCCGCCGGACTCGGAATGGGGCGAGACTTTGTGAGCGGCCTCGGCGTGCCAAAAATAGGCCGCGGGCACAGCCGCACCAAAAAATAACCGCCCAAAGGCCGGGACGCCAAGTTCGTCCAGCGGAAAAATGACCAAAAAACGGGTGGGCTATAGCCTTGGGGGGAGGGGCTGGCCAACTTCGTCCGCCGGACTCGGAATGGGGCAAGACTTTGCGAGCGGCCTCCACATGCTAAAAATACGCCGCGGGCACAGCCGCGCCCAAAAATAACCGCCCGAAGGCCGGGGCGCCAAGTTCGTCCAGCGGAAAAATGGCCAAAAAACGGGTGGGCTATAGCCTTGGGGGGAGGGGCTGGCCCACTTCGTCCGCCGGACTCGGAATGGGGCAAGACTTTGCGAGCGGCCTCCGTGTGCTAAAAATAGGCCACGGGCACAGCCGCGCGCAAAAAGAACCGCCCGAAGGCCGGGCACCAAGTTCGTCCAGCGGAAAAATGGCCAAAAAACGGGTGGGCTATAGCCTTGGGGGGACGGGCTGGCCAACTTCGTCCGCCGGACTCGGAATGGGTCGAGACATTGCGAGCCATCTCCGCGTGCCAAAAATAGGCCACGGGCACAGCCGCGCCCAAAAATAACCGACCGAAGGTCGGCACGCCCAAACCCCCAAGCGGAAAAATGGCCAAAAAACGGGTGGGCTATAGCCTTGGGGAGAGGGGCTGGCCAACTTCGTCCGCCGGACTCGGAATGGGGAGAGACTTTACGAACGGCCTCCGCATGCCAAAAATAGGCCGCGGGCACAGCCGCGCCCAAAAATAACCGCCCGATGGCCGGGGCGCCATGTTCGTACAGCGGAAAAATAGCCAAAAAACGGGTGGGCTATAGCCTTGGGGAGAGGGGCTGGCCAACTTCGTCCGCCGGACTCGGAATGGGGAGAGACTTTACGAACGGCCTCCGCATGCCAAAAATAGGCCGCGGGCACAGCCGCGCCCAAAAATAACCGCCCGATGGCCGGGGCGCCATGTTCATACAGCGGAAAAATGGCCAAAAAACGGGTGGGCTATAGCCTTGGGGGGAGGGGCCGGACTCGGAATGGGGCGACACTTTGCGAGCGGCCTCCGCATGCCAAAAATAGGCCGCGGGCACAGCCGCGCCCAAAAATAACCGCCCGATGGCCGGGGCGCCAAGTTCGTCCAGCGGAAAAATGGCCAAAAAACGGGTGGGCTATAGCCTTGCGGGTAGGGGTTGGCCAACTTCGTCCGCCGGACTCGGAATGGGGCGAGACTTTGCAAGCGGCCTCCGCGAGCCAAAAATAGGCCACGGACCCAGCCGCGCTAAAAAATAACCCCCCGAAGGTTGTTGCGCCCAGCCCCCCCAGCGGAAAAATGGCCAAAAACGGGTGGGCTATAGCCTTGGTGGGAGGGGCTGGCCAACTTCGTCCGCCGGACTCGGAATGGTGCGAGACTTTGCGAGTGGCCTCCGCATGCCAAAAATAGGCCGCGGGCACAGCCGCGCCCAAAAATAACCGCCCGAAGGCCGGGGCGCCAAGTTCGTCCAGCGGAAAAATGGCCAAAAAACAGGTGGGCTATAGCCTTGGGGGGAGGGGCTGGCCAACTTCGTCCGCCGGACTCGGAATGGGGTGAGACTTTGCGAGTGGCCTCCGCATGCCAAAAATAGGCCGCGGGCACAGCCGCGCCCAAAAATAACCGCCCGAAGGCCGGGGCGCCAAGTTCGTCCAGCGGAAAAATGGCCAAAAAACAGGTGGGCTATAGCCTTGGGGGGAGGGCCTGGCCAACTTCGTCCGCCGGACTCGGAATGGGGTGAGACTTTACGAGCGGCCTACGCGTGCCAAAAATAGGCCGCGGGCACAGCCGCGCCCAAAAATAACCGCACGAAGGCCGGGGTGCCAAGTTCGTCCAGCGGAAAAATGGCCAAAAAACGGGTGGGCTATAGCCTTGCGGGGAGCGGCTGGCCAACTTCGTCCGCCGGACTCGGAGTGGGGCGAGACTTTTCGAGCAGCCTCCACGTGCCAAAAATAGGCCGCGGGCACAGCCGCGCCCAAAAATAACCTCCCGTAGGTCGTTGCGCCCAAACCCCCCAGCGGAAAAATGGCCAAAAAACGGGTGGGCTATAGCCTTGGGGAGAGGGGCTGGCCAACTTCGTCCGCCGGACTCGGAATGGGGCGAGACTTTGCGAGCGGCCCGTGCATACCAAAAATAGTCCACGGACACAGCCGCGCCCAAAAATAACCGCCTGATGGCCGGGGCACCAAGTTCGTCCAGCGGAAAAATGGCCGAAAAACGGGTGGGCTATAGCCTTGGGGGGAGGGGCTGGCCCACTTCGTCCGCCGGACTCGGAATGGGGCGAGACTTTGTGAGCGGCCTCCACGTGCCAAAAATAGGCCACGGGCACAGCCGCGCCAAAAAATAACCGCCCGAAGGCCGGGGCGCCAAGTTCGTCCTGCGGAAAAATGGCCAAAAAACGGGTGGGCTATAGCCTTGGGGGGAGGGGCTGGCCATCTTCGTCCGCCGGACTCGTAATGGGGCGACACTTTGCGAGCGGCCTCGGCGTGCCAAAAATAGGCCGCGGGCACAGTCTCGCGCAAAAATAACCGCCCGAAGGCAGGGGCGCCAAGTTCGCCCAGCGGAAAAATGGCCAAAAAACGGGTGGGCTATAGCCTTGGGGGGAGGGGCTGGCCCACTTCGTCCGCCGGACTCGGAATGGGGCGAGACTTTGCGAGCGGCCTCCGCGTGCCAAAAATAGGCCACGGGCACAGCCGCGCCCAAAAATAACCGCCCGAAGGCCGGGGCGCCAAGTTCGTCCAGCGGAAAAATGGCCAAAAAACGGGTGGGCTATAGCCTTGGGGGGCGGGGCTGGCCGACTTCGTCCGCCGGACTCGGAATGGGGCGAGAATTTGCGAGCGGCCTCCGCGTGCCAAAAATAGGCCGCGGGGACAGCTGCGCCCAAAAATAACCCCCTGATGGTCGTTGCGCCCAAACCCCCCAGCGGAAAAATGGCCAAAAAACGGGTGGGCTATAGCCTTGGGGAGAGGGGCTGGCCAACTTCGTCCGCCGGACTCGGAATGGGGCGAGACTTTGCGAGCGGCCTCCGCGTGCAAAAAATAGGCCACGGGCACAGCCGCACCCAAAAATAACCGCCCGCAGGTCGGCGCGCCCAAACCCCTCCAGCGGAAAAATGGCCAAAAAACGGGTGGGCTATAGCCTTGGGGGGAGGGGCTGGCCGACTTCGTCCGCCGGACTCGGAATGGGGCGAGACTTTGCGAGCGGCCTCCGCATGCCAAAAAGAGGCCGCGGGGATAGCCGCGCCCAAAAATAACCCCCCGAAGGTCGTTGCGCCCAAACCCCCCAGCGGAAAAATGGCCAAAAAACGGGTGGGCTATAGCCTTGGGGAGAGGGGCTGGCCAACATCGTCCGCCGGACTCGGAATGTGGCGAGACTTTGCGAGTGGCCTCCGCGGGCATAGCCGTACCCAAAAATAACAAACCGAAGGCCGGGGCGCCAAGTTCGTCCAGCGGAAAAATGGCCAAAAAACGGGTGGGCTATAGCCTTGGGGGGAGGGGCTGGCCAACTTCGTCCGCCGGACTCGGAATGGGGCAAGAATTTGCGAGCGGCCTCCGCGTGCAAAAAATAGGCCACAGGCACAGCCGCGCCCAAAAATAACGGCCCGAAGGCCGGGGCGCCAAGTTTGTCCAGCGGAAAAATGGCCAAAAAACGGGTGATCTATAGCCTTGGGGGGACGGGCTGGACAACATCGTCCGCCGGACTCGGAATGGGGCCAGACTTTGCGAGTGGCCTCCACGTGCCAAAAATAGGCCGCGGGCACAGCCGCACCCAAAAATAACTGCCTGAAGGCCGGGGCGCCAAGTTCGTCCAGCGGAAAAATTGCCAAAAAACGGGTGGGTTATAGCCTTGGGGGGAGGGGCTGGCAAACTTCGTCCGCCGGACTCGGAATGGGACGAGACTTTGCGAGCGGCCTCCGCGTGCGAAAAATAGGCTACGGCCACAGCCGCGCCCAAAAATAACCGCCCGAAGGCCGGGGCGCCAAGTTCGTCCTGCGGAAAAATGGCCAAAAAACGGGTGGGCTATAGCCTTGGGGGGAGGGGCTGGCCCACTTCGTTCGCCGGACTCGGAATGGGGCAAGACTTTGTGAGCGGCCTCCGCGTGCCAAAAATAGGCTGCGGGCACAGCCGGGCCCAAAAATAACCGCCCGAAGGTCGCCGAGCCCAAACCCCCCAGCGGAAAAATGGCCAAAAAACAGGTGGGCTATAGCCTTGGGGGGAGGGGCTGGCCAACTTCGTCCTCCGGACTCGGAATGGGGCTAGAATTTGCGAGTGGCCTCCTCGTGCCAAAAATAGGCTGCGGACACAGCCGCACCCAAAAATAACCGCCCAGAGGCCGGGCCGCCAAGTTCGTCCAGCGGAAAAATGGCCAACAAACGGGTGGGCTATAACCTTGGCGGGAGGGGCTGGCCAACTTCATCCGCCGGACTCGGAATGGGGCGAGACATTGCGAGCGGCCTCCGCGTGCCAAAAATAGGCCGCGGGCACAGCCGTGCCCAAAAATAACCGCCCAAAGGCCGGGCCGCCAAGTTCGTCCAGCGGAAAAATGGCCAAAAAACGGGTGGGCTATAGCCTTGGGGGGAGAGGCTGGCCAATTTCGTCCGCCGGACTCGGAATGGGGCGAGACTTTGCGAGCAGCCACTGCGTGCCAAAAATAGGCCGCGGGAACAGCCGCGCCCAAAAATAACCGCCCGAAGGCCGGGGCGCCAAGTTCGTCCAGCGGTAAAATGGACAAAAAACGGGTGGGCTATAGCCTTGGGGGGAGGGGCTGGCAAACTTCGTCTGCCGGACTAGGAATGGGGTGAGACTTTGCGAGCAGCCACTGCGTGCCAAAAATAGGCCACGGGCACAGCCGCGCCAAAATAACCGCCCGAAGGCCGGGGCGCCAAGTTCGTCCAGCGGAAAAATGGCCAAAAAACGGGTGGGCTATAGCCTTGGGGGGAGGGGCTGGGCAACTTCGTTCGCCGGACTCGGAATGGGGCGAGACTTTGCGAGCGGCCTCCGCGTGCCAAAAATAGGCCGCGGGCACAGTCGCGCCCAAAAATAACCGCCCGAAGGCCGGGGCGCCAAGTTCGTCCAGTGGTAAAATTGCCAAAAAACGGGTGGGCTATAGCCTTGGGGGGAGGGGCTGGCCAACTTCGTGCGCCGGACTCGGAATGGGGCAAGACTTTGCGAGCGGCCTCCGCGTGCTAAAAATAGGCCGCCGGCACAGCCGCGCCAAAAAATAACCGCCCGAAGGCCGGGGCGCCAAGTTTGACCAGCGGAAAAATGGCCAACATCGTCCGCGGACTCGGAATGGGGCGAGAGTTTGCGAGCAGCCTCCGCGTCCCAAAAATAGGCCACGGGCACAGCCGCGCCCAAAAATATCCCCCCAAAGGTCGGCGCGCCCAAACCCCCCAGCGGAAAAATGGCCAAGAAACGGGTGGGCTATAGCCTTGGGGGGAGGGGCTGGCCAACTTCGTCCGCCGGACTTGGAATGGGGCGAGACTTTGCGAGCGACCTCCACGGGAACAGACGCGCCCGCCCAAAGGCCGGGGCGCCAAGTTCGTCCAGCGGAAAAATGGCCAAAAAACGGGTGGGCTATAGCCTTGGGGGGAGGGGCAAGCCCACTTCATCCCCCGGACTCGGAATGGGTCGAGACTTTGCGAGCGGCCTCTGCGGGCACAGCCGCGCTCAAAAATAAATGCCCGAAGGCCGGGGCGCCAAGTTCGTCCAGCGGAAAAATGGCAAAAAAACGGGTGGGCTATAGCCTTGGGGGGAGGGGCTGGCCAACTTCGTCCGCCGGACTCGGAATGGGGCGAGACTTTGCGAACGGCCTCCGCGTGCCAAAAATAGGCCTTGGGCGCAGCCGCGGCCAAAAATAACCGCCCGAAGGCCGGGGCGCCAAGTTCGTCCAGCGGAAAAATGGCCAAAAAACGGGTGGGCTATAGCCTTGGGGGGAGGAGCTGGCCAACTTCGTCCGCCGGACTCGGAATGGGGCGAGACTTTGCGAGTGGCCTCCGCGTGCCAAAATTAGGTGGCGGACACAGCCGCGCCCAAAAATAACCGCTCGAAAGCCGGGCCACCAAGTTCGTCCAGTGGAAAAATGGCCAAAAAACGGGTGGGCTATAGCCTTGGGGGGAGGGGCTGGCCAACTTCGTCCGCAGGACTCGGAATGGGGCGAGACTTTGCGAACGGCCTCCGCGTGCCAAAAATAGGCCGTGGGCACAGTCGCGCCCAAAAATAACAGCCCGAAGGCCGGGGCGCCAAGTTCGTCCAGCGGTAAAATGGCCAAAAAACGGGTGGGCTATAGCCTTGGGGGGAGGGGCTGGCCAACTTCGTGCGCCGGACTCAGAATGGGGCAAGACTTTGCGAGTGGCCTCCGCGTGCCAAAAAAAAGCCACTGGCACAGCCGCGCCCAAAAATAACCGCCCGAAGGCCGGGGCGCCAAGTTCGTCCAGCGGAAAAATGGCCAACATCGTCCGCGGACTCGGAATGGGGCGAGACTTTCGAGCGGCCTCCACGTGCCAAAAATAGCCGCGGGCACAGCCGCGCCCAAAAATATCCCCCCAAAGGTCGGCGCGCCCAAACCCCCCAGCGGAAAAATGGCCAAGAAACGGGTGGGCTATAGCCTTGGGGGGAGGGGCTGGCCAACTTCGTCCGCCGGACTCGGAATGGGGTGAGACTTTGCGAACGGTCTCCGCGTGCCAAAAATAGGCCGCGGACACAGCCGCGCCCAAAAATAACCCCCCAAAGGTCGGCGCGCCCAAACCCCCCAGCGGAAAAATGGCCAAGAAACGGGTGGGCTATAGCCTTGGGGGGAGGGGCTGGCCAACTTCGTCCGCAGGACTCGGAATGGGGCGAGACTTTGCGAACGGCCTCTGCGTGCCAAAAATAGGCCGCGGGCACAGTCGTGCCCAAAAATAACCGCCCGAAGGCCGGGGCACCAAGTTCGTCCAGCGGTAAAATGGCCAAAAAACGGGTGGGCTATAGCCTTGGGGGGAGGAGCTGGCCAACTTCGTCCGCCGGACTCGGAATGGGGCGAGACTTTGCGAGCGGCCTCCGCGCGCCAAAAATAGGCCGTGGGCACTGCCGAACAGCAAAATAACAGCCCGAAGGCCGGGGCGCCAAGTTCGTCCAGCGGAAAAATGGCCAAAAAACGGGTGGGCTATAGCCTTGGGGGGAGGGGCTGGCCAACTTCGTCCGCCGGACTCGGAATGGGGTGAGACTTTGCGAGCGGCCTCCGCGCGCCAAAAATAGGCCAAGGGCACAGCCGAGCCCAAAAATAACCGCCCGAAGGCCGTGGCGCCAAGTTCGTCCAGCAGAAAAATGGCCAAAAAACGGGTGGGCTATAGCCTTGGAGGGAGGGGCTGGCCGACTTCGTCCGCCGGACTCGGAATGTGGCGAGACTTTGCGAGCGGCCTCCGCGTATCAAAAATAGGCCGTGGGCACAGCCGCGCCCAAAAATAACCGCCCGAAGGCCGGGGCAACGAGTTCGTCCAGCGGAAAAATGGCTAAAAAACGGGTGGGCTATAGCCTTGTGGGGAGGGGCTGGCCAACTTCGTCCGCCGGACTCGGAATGGGGCGAGACTTTGCGAGCAGCCTCCGCGTGGCAAAAATAGGCCGTGGCCACTGCCGAACAGTAAAATAACAGCCCGAAGGCCGGGGCGCCAAGTTCGTCCAGCGGAAAAATGGCCAAAAAACGGGTGGGCTATAGCCTTGGGGGGAGGGGCTGGCCAACTTCGTCCGCCGGACTCGGAATGGGGTGAGACTTTGCGAGCGGCCTCCACGCGCCACAAATAGGCCAAGAGCACAGCCGAGCCCAAAAATAACCGCCCGAAGGCCGTGGCGCCAAGTTCGTCCAGCAGAAAAATGGCCAAAAAACGGGTGGGCTATAGCCTTGGCGGGAGGGGCTGGCCGACTTCGTCCGCCGGACTCGGAATGTGGCGAGACTTTGCGAGCGGCCTCCGCGTATCAAAAATAGGCCGTGGGCACAGCCGCGCCCAAAAATAACCCCCCGAAGGCCGGGGCAACGAGTTCGTCCAGCGGAAAAATGGCTAAAAAACGGGTGGGCTATAGCCTTGGGGGGAGGGGCTGGCCAACATTGTCCGCCGGACTCGGAATGGGGCGAGACTTTGCGAGCGGCCTCCGCGTGCCAAAAATAGGCCGTGGGCACTGCCGAACAGCAAAATAACAGCCCGAAGGCCGGGGCGCCAAGTTCGTCCAGCGGAAAAAGGCCACAAAAACGGGTGGGCTATAGCCTTGGGGGGTGGGGCTGGCCAACTTCATCCGCCGGACTCGGAATGGCGTGAGACTTTGCGAGGCCCCTCCGTGTGCCAAAAATAGGCCGCGGGCGCAGCCGCGCCCAAAAATACCTGCCCAAAGGCCGCGGCGCCAAGTTCGTCCAGGGGAAAAAGGCCACAAAAAAGGGTGGGCGATAGGCTTGGGGGGTGAGGCTGGCCAACTTAGTCCGCCGGACTCGGAATGGCGCGGGACTTTGCGAGGCACCTCCGTGTGCCAAAAATAGGTCGCGGACACAGCCAGATCCAAAAATACCCGCCCGAAGGCCGCGGCGCCAAGTTCGTCCAGCGGAAAAAGGCCACAAAAACGAGTGGGCTATAGCCTTGGGGGGTGGGGCTGGCCAACTTCGTCCGCCGGACTCGGAATGGCGCGAGACTTTGCGAGCGGCCTCCGTGTACTAAAAATAGGCCGCGGGCAGAGCCGCGCCCAAAAATACCCGCCCGAAGGCCGGAGCGCCAAGTTCGTCCAGCGGAGACAGGCCACAAGCTCGGGTGGGCTATAGCCCTAGGGGGTGGGGCTGGCCAACTTCGTCCGCCGGACTCGGAATGGCGCGAGACTTTGCGAGGAGCCTCCGTGTACCAAAAATAGACCGCGGGCACAGTCGCGCCCAAAAATAACCGCCCGAAGGCCGGGGTGCCAAGTTCGTCCAGCGGAAAAAGGCCACAAAAACGGGTGGGCTATAGCCTTGTGGGGTGGGGCTGGCCCACTTCGTCCGCCGGACTTGGAATGGCGCGATACTTTGTGACGCGCCTCCGTGTGCCAAAATAGGCCGCGGGCACAGCCGCGCCCAAAAATACCCGCCCGAAGGCCGGAGCGGCAAGTTCGTCCAGCGGAAAAAGGCCAAAAAAACGGGTGGGCTATAGCCCTAGGGGGTGGGGCTGGCCAACTTCGTCCGCCGGACTCGGAATGGCGAGAGACTTTGCGAGGAGCCTCCGTGTACCAAAAATAGACCGCGGGCACAGCCCCGCCCGAAGGCCGGGGCGCCAAGTACGTCCAGCGGAAAAAGGCCACAAAAACGGGTGGGCTATAGCCCTAGGGGGTGGGGCTGGCCAACTTCGTCCGCCGGACTCGGAATGTCACGAGACTTTGCGAGGCACCTCCGTGTGCCAAAAATAGGCCGCGGACACAGCCGTGCCCGAAAATACCCGCCCGAAGGCCGGGGCGCCAAATTCGTCTAGCGGAAAGAGGCCACAAAAATGGGTGGGCTATAGCCTTGGGGGGTGGGGCTGACCGACTTCGTCCGCCGGACTCGGAATCGCGCGAGACTTTGCGAGGCGCCTTTGTGTGTGAAAAATAGGCCGTGGGCAAAGCCGCGCCCAAAAATTCCCGCCCGAAGGCCGGGGTACCAAATTCGTCCAGCGGAAAAAGGCCACAAAAACGGGTGGGCTATAACCTTGGGGGGTGGGGCAGGCCAACTTCGTCCGCCGGACTCGGAATGGTGCGAGACTTTGCGAGGTGCCTCCGTTTACCAAAAATAGGCCGCGGGCACAGCCGCGCCCAAAAATACCAGCCCGAAGGCCGGGGTGCCAAGTTCGTCCAGCGGAAAAAGGCCACAAAAACGGGTGGGCTATAGCCTTGTGGGGTGGGGCTGGCCAACTTCGTCCGCCGGACTCGGAATGGCGCGAGACTTTGCGAGGCGCCTCCGTTTACCAAAAATAGGCCACGGGCACAGCCGCGCCCAAAAATACCCGCCCGAAGGCCGGGGTGCCAAGTTCGTCCAGCGGAAAATGGCCACAAAAACGGGTGGGCTATAGCCTTGTGGGGTGGGGCTGGCCAACTTCGTCCGCAGGACTCGGAATGGCGCGAGACTTTGTGACGCACCTCCGTGTGCCAAAAATAGGCCGCGGGCACAACCGCGCCCAAAAATACCCTCCCGAAGGCCGGAGCGCCAAGTTCGTCCAGCGGAAAAAGGCCACAAAAACGGGTGGGCTATAGCCCTAGGGGGTGGGGCTGGCTAACTTCGTCCGCCGGACTCGGAATGGTGCGAGACTTTGCGAGGCGCCTCCGTGTACCAAAAATAGACCGCGGGCACAGCCGCGCCCAAAAATACCCGCCGAAGGCCGGGGCGCCAAGTTCGTCCAGCGGAAAAAGGCCACAAAAACGGGTGGGCTATAGCCCTGGGGGGTGGGGCTGGCCCACTTCGTCCGCCGGACTCGGAATGGCGAGAGACTTTGCGAGGCGCCTCCATGTGCTAAAAATAGGCCGCGGGCACAGCCGAGCACAAAAATACCCGCCCGAAAACCGGGGAGCCAAGTTTGTCCAGCGGAAAAAGGCCACAAAAACGGGTGGGCTATAGCCTTGGGGGGTGGGGCAGGCCAACTTCGTCCGCCGGACTCGGAATGGCACGAGACTTTGCGAGACGCCTCCGTGTGCCAAAAATAGGCCGTGGACACAGCCGCGCCCAAAAATACCCGCCCGAAGGCCGGGGCGCCAAGTTCGTCCAGCGGAAAAAGGCCACAAAAATGGGTGGGCTATAGCCTTGGGGGGTGGGGCTGGCCAACTTCGTCCGCCGGACTCGGAATGGCGCGAGACTTTGCGAGGCGCCTTGCAGGCGAAAAAAAAATAGGCCACGGGCAAAGCCGCGCCCAAAAATTCCCACCCGAAGGCCGGGGCGCCAAATTCGTCCAGCGGAAAAAGGCCACAAAAACGGGTGGGCTATAGCCTTGCGGGGTGGGGCAGGCCAACTTCGTCCGCCGGACTCGGAATGGCGCGAGACTTTGCGAGGCGCCTCCGTTTACCAAAAATAGGCCGCGGGCACAGCCGCGCCCAAAAATACCAGCCCGAAGGCCGGGGCGCCAAGTTCGTCCAGCGGAAAAAGGCCACAAAAACGGGTGGCCTATAGCCCTAGGGGGTGGGGCTGGCCAACTTCGTCCGCCGGACTCGGAATGGTGCGAGACTTTGCGAGGCGCCTCCGTGTACCAAAAATAGACCGCGGGCACAGCCGCGCCCAAAAATACCCGCCGAAGGCCGGGGCGCCAAGTTCGTCCAGCGGAAAAAGGCCACAAAAACGGGTGGGCTATAGCCCTGGGGGGTGGGGCTGGCCCACTTCGTCCGCCGGACTCGGAATGGCGAGAGACTTTGCGAGGCGCCTCCATGTGCTAAAAATAGGCCGCGGGCACAGCCGAGCCCAAAAATACCCGCCCGAAAACCGGGGAGCCAAGTTTGTCCAGCGGAAAAAGGCCACAAAAACGGGTGGGCTATAGCCTTGGGGGGTGGGGCAGGCCAACTTCGTCCGCCGGACTCGGAATGGCACGAGACTTTGCGAGACGCCTCCGTGTGCCAAAAATAGGCCGTGGACACAGCCGCGCCCAAAAATACCCGCCCGAAGGCCGGGGCGCCAAGTTCGTCCAGCGGAAAAAGGCCACAAAAATGGGTGGGCTATAGCCTTGGGGGGTGGGGCTGGCCAACTTCGTCCGCCGGACTCGGAATGGCGCGAGACTTTGCGAGGCGCCTTCGTGTGCGACAAATAGGCCACGGGCAAAGCCGCGCCCAAAAATTCCCGCCCGAAGGCCGGGGCGCCAAATTCGTCCAGCGGAAAAAGGCCACAAAAACGGGTGGGCTATAGCCTTGGGGGGTGGGGCAGGCCAACTTCGTCCGCCGGACTCGGAATGGCGCGAGACTTTGCGAGGCGCCTCCGTTTACCAAAAATAGGCCGCGGGCACAGCCGCGCCCAAAAATACCAGCCCGAAGGCCGGGGCGCCAAGTTCGTCCAGCGGAAAAAGGCCACAAAAACGGGTGGGCTATAGCCCTGGGGGGTGGGGCTGGCCCACTTCGTCCGACGGACTCGGAATGGCGCCAGACTTTGCGAGGCGCCTCCGTGTGCTAAAAATAGGCCGCGGGCAGAGCCGCGCCCAAAAATACCCGCCCGAAGGCCGGAGCGCCAAGTTCGTCCAGCGGAAAAAGGCCACAAAAACGGGTGGGCTATAGCCCTAGGGGGTGGGGCTGGCCAACTTCGTCCGCCGGACTCGGAATGGCGCGAGACTTTGCGAGGAGCCTCCGTGTACCAAAAATAGACCGCGGTCACAGCCGCGCCCAAAAATACCCGCCCGAAGGCCGGGGCGCCAAGTTCGTCCAGCGGAAAAAGGACACAAAAACGGGTGGGCTATAGCCCTGGGGGGTGGGGCAGGCCAACTTCGTCCGCCGGACTCGGAATGGCGCGAGACTTTGCGAGGCGCCTTCGTGTGCCAAAAATAGGCCGAGGACACAGCCGCGCCCAAAAATACCCGCACGAAGGCCGGGGCGCCAAGTTCGTCCGGAGGGCGGGGTCCAGGGAAACTGGTGGTCTATTGCCTTGGGGGGTGGGGCTGGCATACTTCGTCTGCCGGACTCGGAATGGCGTGAGACTTTACGAGGCACCTCCCTGTGCCAAAAATAGGCCGCGGGCAAAGCCGCACCAAAAAATACCCGCCCGAAGGCCGGGGCCCCAAGTTCGTCCAGCGGAAAAAGGCCACAAAAACGGGTGGGCTATAGCCTTGGGGGGTGGGGCTGGCCAACTTCGTCCGCCGGACTCGGAATGGCGCGAGACTTTGCGAGGCGCCTCCGTTTACCAAAAATAGGCCGCGGGCACAGCCGCGCCCAAAAATACCTGCCCGAAGGCCGGGGTGCCAAGTTCGTCCAGCGGAAAAAGGCCACAAAAACGGGTGGGCTATAGCCTTGTGGGGTGGGGCTGGCCCACTTCGTCCGCCTGACTTGGAATGGCGCGAGACTTTGTGACGCGCCTCCGTGTGCCAAAAATAGGCCGCGGGCACAGGCGCGCCCAAAAATACCCGCCCGAAGGCCGGAGCGGCAAGTTCGTCCAGCGGAAAAAGGCCACAAAAACGGGTGGGCTATAGCCCTAGGGGGTGGGGCTGGCCAACTTCGTCCGCCGGACTCGGAATGGCGAGAGACTTTGCGAGGAGCCTCCGTGTACCAAAAATAGACCGCGGGCACAGCCCCGCCCGAAGGCCGGGGCGCCAAGTACGTCCAGCGGAAAAAGGCCACAAAAACGGGTGGGCTATAGCCCTAGGGGGTGGGGCTGGCCAACTTCGTCCGCCGGACTCGGAATGTCACGTGACTTTGCGAGGCACCTCCGTGTGCAAAAAATAGGCCGCGGACACAGCCGTGCCCGAAAATACCCGCCCGAAGGCCGGGGCGCCAAATTCATCTAGCGGAAAGAGGCCACAAAAATGGGTGGGCTATAGCCTTGGGGGGTGGGGCTGGCCAACTTCGTCCGCCGGACTCGGAATGGCGCGAGACTTTGCGAGGCGCCTTTGTGTGCGAAAAATAGGCTGCGGGCAAAGCCGCGCCCAAAAATTCCCGCCCGAAGGCCGGGGTACCAAATTCGTCCAGCGGAAAAAGGCCACAAAAACGGGTGGGCTATAGCCTTGGGGGGTGGGGCAGGCCAACTTCGTCCGCCGGACTCGGAATGGCGCGAGACTTTGCGAGGCGCCTCCGTTTACCAAAAATAGGCCGCGGGCACAGCCGCGCCCAAAAATACCACCCCGAAGGCCGGGGTGCCAAGTTCGTCCAGCGGAAAAAGGCCACAAAAACGGGTGGGCTATAGCCTTGTGGGGTGGGGCTGGCCAACTTCGTCCGCCGGACTCGGAATGGCGCGAGACTTTGCGAGGCGCCTCCGTTTACCAAAAATAGGCCGCGGGCACAGCCGCGCCCAAAAATACCCCCCCGAGGGCCGGGGTGCCAAGTTCGTCCAGCGGAAAAAGGCCACAAAAACGGGTGGGCTATAGCCTTGTGGGGTGGGGCTGGCCAACTTCGTCCGCAGGACTCGGAATGGCGCGAGACTTTATGACGCACCTCCGTGTGCCAAAAATAGGCTGCGGGCACAACCGCGCCCAAAAATACCCTCCCGAAGGCCGGAGCGCCAAGTTCGTCCAGCGGAAAAAGGCCACAAAAACGGGTGGGCTATAGCCCTAGGGGGTGGGGCTGGCCAACTTCGTCCGCCGGACTCGGAATGGTGCGAGACTTTGCGAGGCGCCTCCGTGTACCAAAAATAGACCGCGGGCACAGCCGCGCCCAAAAATACCCGCCCGAAGGCCGGGGCGCCAAGTTCGTCCAGCGGAAAAGGCCACAAAAACGGGTGGGCTATAGCCACAGGGGGTGGGGCTGGCCCACTTCGTCCGCCTCGGACTCGGAATGGCGAGAGACTTTGCGAGGCGCCTCCATGTGCTAAAAATAGGCCGCGGGCACAGCCGAGCCCAAAAATACCCGCCCGAAAACCGGGGAGCCAAGTTTGTCCAGCGGAAAAAAGCCACAAAAACGGGTGGGCTATAGCCTTGGGGGGTGGGGCAGGCCAACTTCGTCCGCCGGACTCGGAATGGCACGAGACTTTGCGAGACGCCTCCGTGTGCCAAAAATAGGCCGTGGACACAGCCGCGCCCAAAAATACCCGCACGAAGGCCGGGGCGCCAAGTTCGTCCAGCGGAAAAAGGCCACAAAAATGGGTGGGCTATAGCCTTGGGGGGTGGGGCTGGCCAACTTTGTCCGCCGGACTCGGAATGGCGCGAGACTTTGCGAGGCGCCTTTGTGTGCGAAAAATAGGCCGCGGGCAAAGCCGCGCCCAAAAATTCCCGCCCGAAGGCCGGGGCGCCAAATTCGTCCAGCGGAAAAAGGCCACAAAAACGGGTGGGCTATACCCTTGGGGGGTGGGGCAGGCCAACTTCGTCCGCCGGACTCGGAATGGCGCGAGACTTTGCGAGGCACCTCCGTGTGCGAAAAATAGGCCGCGGGCAAAGCCGCGCCCGAAAATTCCCGCCCGAAGGCCGGGGCGCCAAATTCGTCCAGCGGAAAAAGGCCACAAAAATGGGTGGGCTATAGCCTTGGGGGGTGGGGCTGGCCAACTTTGTCCGCCGGACTCGGAATGGCGCGAGACTTTGCGAGGCGCCTTTGTGTGCGAAAAATAGGCCGCGGGCAAAGCCGCGCCCAAAAATTCCCGCCCGAAGGCCGGGGCGCCAAATTCGTCCAGCGGAAAAAGGCCACAAAAACGGGTGGGCTATAGCCTTGGGGGGTGGGGCAGGCCAACTTCGTCCGCCGGACTCGGAATGGCGCGAGACTTTGCGAGGCGCCTCCGTTTACCAAAAATAAGCCGCGGGCACAGCCGCGCCCAAAAATACCAGCCCGAAGGCCGGGGCGCCAAGTTCGTCCAGCGGAAAAAGGCCACAAAAACGGGTGGGCTATAGCCCTGGGGGGTGGGGCTGGCCCACTTCGTCCGCCGGACTCGGAATGGCGCGAGACTTTGCGAGGCACCTCCGTGTGCGAAAAATAGGCCGCGGGCAAAGCCGCGCCCGAAAATTCCCACCCGAAGGCCGGGGCGCCAAATTCGTCCAGCGGAAAAAGGCCACAAAAACGGGTGGGCTATAGCCTTGGGGGGTGGGGCTGGCATACTTCGTCTGCCAGACTCGGAATGGCGCGAGACTTTACGAGGCCCCTCCCTGTGCCAAAAATAGGCCGCGGGCAAAGCCGCGCCCAAAAATACCCGCCCGAAGGCCGGGGCCCCAAGTTCATCCAGCGGAAAAAGGCCACAAAAACGGGTGGGCTATAGCATTGGGGGGAGGGGCTGGCGAACTTCGTCCGCCGGACTCGGAATGGGGCGATACTTTGCGAGCGGCCTCCGTGTGCCAAAAATAGGCCGCGGCCACAGCCGCGCCAAAAAATAACCCCCCGAAGGTCGGCGCGCCCAAACCCCCCAGCGGAAAAAAGGCCAAAAAATGGGTGGGCTATAGCCTTGGGGGGAGGGGCTGGCCCACTTCGTCCGCCGGACTCGGAATGGGGCGAGACTTTGCGACCGGCCTCCGTGCGCCAAAAATAGGCCGCGGTCACAGCCGCGCCCAAAAATTACCGTCCAAAGGCCGGGGCTCCATGTTCGTCCAGCGGAAAAATGGACAAAAAACGGGTGGGCTATAGCCTTGTGGGGAGGGGCTGACCAACTTCGTCTGCCAGACTCGGAATGGGGCGAGACTTTGCGAATGGCCTCCGCGAGCCAAAAATAGGTCGCGTGCACTGCCGTGCTAAAAATAACCCCCCGAAGGTCGGCGCGCCCAAACCCACCAGCGGAAAAATGGCCAAAAAACGGGTGGGCTATAGCCTTGGGGGAGGGGCTGCCCAACTTCGTCCGCCGGACTCGGAATGGGGCGAGACTTTGCGAGCAGCCTCCGCGTGCCAAAAATAGGCCGCGGGCACAGCCGTGCCCAAAAATAACCCCCCGAAGGTCGGTGCGCCCAAACCCCCCAGCGGAAAAATGGCCAAGAAACGGGTGGGCTATAGCCTTGGGGGCAGGGGCTGGCCAACTTCGTCCGCCGGACTCGGAATGGGGCGAGATTTTGCGACCAGCCTCCACATTCAAAAAATAGGCCATGGACACAGCCGCGCCCAAAAATAACCCCCCGAAGGTCGGCGCGCCCAAACCCCCTGCGGAAAAATGGCCAAAAACGGGTGGGCTATAGCCTTGGGGGGAGGGGCTAGCCAACTTCGTCCGCCGGACTCGGAATGGGGCGAGACTTTGCGAGCGGCCTCCGTGTTCCAAAAATAGGCAGCGGGCAGAGCCGCGCCCAAAAATAACCGCCCGAAGGTCGGCGCGCCCAAACCCCCCAGCGGAAAAATGGCCATAAAACGGGTCGGCTATAGCCTTGGGGGCAGGGGCTGGCCAACTTCGTCCACCGGACTCGGAATGGAGCGAGACTTTGCGAGTGGCCTCCGCGTGCCAAAAATAGGGTACGGGCATGGCCGCGCCCAAAAATAACTGCCCGAAGGCCGGGGCGCCAAGTTTGTCCCGCGGAAAAATGGCCAAAAAACGGGTGGGCTATAGCCTTGGGGGGAGGGGCTGGCCAACTTCATCCGCCGGACTCGGAATGGGGCGAGACTTTGCGAGCAGACTCCGCGTGCCAAAAATAGGTTGTCGACACAGCCGCACTAAAAAATAACCCCCCGAAGGTCGGCGCGCCCAAACCCCCCAGCGGAAAAATGGCCAAGAAACGGGTGGGCTATAGCCTTGGGGGGAGGGGCTGGCCAACTTCGTCCGCCGGACTCGGAATGGGGTGAGACTTTACTAGCGGCCTCCGCATGCCAAAAATAGACCGCGGGCCCAGCCGCGTCCAAAAATAACCACCCGAAGGCCGGGGTGCCAAGTTCGTCCAGCGGAAAAATGGCCAAAAAACGGGTGGGCTATAGCCTTGGGGGGAGGGGCTGCCCAACTTCGTCCGCCGGACTCGGAATGGGGCGAGACTTCGCGAGCGGCCTCCGCGTGCCAAAAATAGGCCGCGGGCACAGCCGCGCCCAAAAATAACCCACCGAAGGTCGGCGCGCCCAAACCCCCCTGCGGAAAAATGGCCAAAAAACGGGTGGGCTATAGCCTTGGGGGGAGGGGCTGGCCAACTTCGTCCGCCGGACTCGGAATGGGGCGATACTTTGTGAGCGGCCTCCGTGTGCCAAAAATAGGCCGCGGGCACAGCTGCGCCCAAAAATAACCACCCGAAGGCCGGGGCGCGAAGTTCGTCCAGCGTAAAAATGGCCAAAAAACGGGTGGGCTATAGCCTTGGGGGGAGGGGCTGGCCAACTTTGTCCGCCGGACTCGGAATTGGGCGATACTTTGTGAGTGGCCTCCGTGTGCCAAAAATAGGCCGCGGGCACAGCTGCGCCCAAAAATAACCACCCGAAGGCCGGGGCGGGAAGTTCGTCCAGCGGAAAAATGGCCAAAAAACGGGTGGGCTATAGCCTTGGGGGGTGGGGCCGGCCGACTTCGTCCGCCGGACTCGGAATGGCGCGAGACTTTTTGAGGCTCCTCCGTGTGCCAAAAATAGGCCACGCGCACAGTCGCGCCCAAAAATACCCGCCCGAAGGCCGGGGCGCCAAGTTCGTCAAGCGCAAAAAGGCCACAAAAACGGTTGGGCTATAGCCTTGGGGGGTGGGGCTGGCCACCTTCGTCCGCCGGACTCGGAATGGCGCGAGACATTGCGAGGCGTCTCCGGGTGCCAAAAATAGGCCGCGGGCACAGCCGCGCCGAAAAATACCCGCCCGAATGCCGGGGCGCCAAGTTCGTCCAGCGGAAAAAGGCCACAAAAACGGGTGACCTATAGCCTTGGGGGGTGGGGCTGGCCAACTTCGTCCTCCGGACTCGGAATGGCGCGAGACTTTGCGAGGCGCCTCCATGTGCCAAAAATAGGCCGCGGGCACAGCCGCGCCCAAAAATACCCGCCCGATCGCCGGAGCGCCAAGTTCGTCCAGTGGAAAATGGCCACAGAATCGGGTGGGCTATAGCCATGGGGGGTGGGGCTGGCCAACTTCGTCCGCCGGACTCGGAATGGCGCGAAACTTTGCGAGGCGCCTCCGTGTCCCAAAAATAAGGCGCGGGCACAGCCGCGCCCAAAAATACCAACCCGAAGGCCGGGGCGCCAAGTTCGCCCAGCGGAAAAAGGCCACAAAAACGGGTGGGCTATAGCCTTGGGGGGTGGGGCTGGCCAACTTCGTCCGCCGGACTCGGAATGGCGCGAGACTTTGCGAGGCGCCTTCGTGTGCCAAAAATAGGCCGCGGGCACAGCCGCGCCCAAAAATACCCGGCTGCAGGCCGGGGCGCCAAGTTCGTCCAGCGGAAAATGGCCACAAAAACAGGTGGGCTATAGCCTTGGGGGGTGGGGCTGGCCAACATCATCCGTCGGACTCGGAATGGCGCGAGACTTTGCGAGGCCCTCCGTGTGCCAAAAATAGGCCGCGGGCACAGCCGCGACCAAAAATACCCGCCCGAAGGCCGGGGCGCCAAGTTCGTCTAGCGGAAAAAGGCCACAAAAACGGGTGGGCTATAGCCTTGGGGGGTAGGGCTGGCCAACTTCGTCCGCCGGACTCGGAATGGCGTGAGCCTTTGCGAGGCGCCTCCGTGTGCCAAAAATAGCCCGCGGGCAAAGCCGCGCCCAAAAATACCCGCCAGAAGGCCGGGGCGCCAAGTTCGTCCAGCGGAAAATGGCCACAAAAACGGGTGGCCTATAGCCTTGGGGGGTGGGGCTGGCCGACTTCGTCCGCCGGACTCGGAATGGCGAAAGAATTTGCGAGGTGCCTCCGTTCGCCAAAGATAGGCCGCGGGCACAGCCGCGCCCAAAAATACCCGCCCGAAGGCCAGGGCGCCAAGTTCGTCCTGCGGAAAATGGCGACAAAAACTGGTGGGCTATAGCCTTGGGGGGTGGGGCTGGCCAACTTCGTCCGCCGGACTCGGAATGGCGCGAGACTTTACGAGGCGCCTCCGTGTGCCAAAAATAGGCCGCGGGCACAGCCGCGCCCAAAAATACCCGCCAGAAGGCCGGGGCGCCAAGTTCGTCCAGCGGAAAAAGGCCACAAAAACGGGTGGGCTATAGCCTTGGGGGGTAGGGCTGGCCAACTTCGTCCGCCGGACTCGGAATGGCGTGAGCCTTTGCGAGGCGCCTCCGTGTGCCAAAAATAGCCCGCGGGCAAAGCCGTGCCCAAAAATACCCGCCAGAAGGCCGGGGCGCCAAGTTCGTCCAGCGGAAAAAGGCCACAAAAACGGGTGGGCTATAGCCTTGGGGGGTGGGGCTGGCCTACTTCGTCCGCCGGACTCGGAATGGCGCGAGACTTTACGAGGCGCCTCCGTGTGCCAAAAATAGGCCGCGGGCACAGCCGCGCCCAAAAATACCCGCCCGAAGGCCGGGGCGCCAAGTTCGTCCAGCGGAAAAAGGCCACAAAAACGGGTGGGCTATAGCCTTGGAGGGTGGGGATGGCCAACTTTGTCCGCCGGACTCGGAATGGCGCGAGACTTTGCGAGGCGCCTCCGTTCGCGAAAAATAGGCCGCGGGCACAGCCGCGCCCAAAAATACCCGCCCGAAGGCCGGGGCGTCAAGTTAGTCCAGCGGAAAAAGGCCACAAAAACGGGCGGGCTATAGCCTTGGGGGGTGGGGCTGGCCAACTTCGTCCGCCGGACTCGGAATGGCGCGAGACTTTGCGAGGTGCCTCCGTGTGCCAAAAATAGGCCGCAGGCACAGCCGCGCCCAAAAATACCCGCCCGAAGGCCGGGGCGCCAAGTTCGTCCAGCGGAAAAAGGCCACAAAAACGGGTGGGCTATAGCCTTGGGGGGTGGGGCTGGCCAACTTCTTCCGCCAGACTCGGAATGGCGCGAGACTTCAACGAGGCACCTCCGTGTGCCAAACATTGGCCGTGGGCACAGCCGCGCCCAAAAATACCCGCCCGAAGGCCGGGGCGCCATGTTCGTCCTGCGGAAAACGGCCACAAAAACGGGTGGGCTATAGCCTTGGGGGGTTGGGCTGGCCCACTTCGTCCGTCGGACTCGGAATGGCGCAAGACTTTACGAGGCACCTCCGTGTGCCAAAAATAGGCTGCGGGCACAGCCGTGCCCAAAAATACCCGCCTGAAGTCCGGGGCGCCAAGTTCGTCCAGCGGAAAAAGGCCACAAAAACGGGTGGGCTATAGCCTTGGGGGGTGGGGCTGGCCGACTTCGTCCGCCGGACTCGGAATGGCGAAAGAATTTTCGAGGTGCCTCCGTGCGCCAAAAATAGGCCGCGGGCACAGCCGCGCCCAAAAATACCCGCCCGAAGGCCGGGGCGCCAAGTTTGTCCTGCGGAAAATGGCGACAAAAACTGGTGGGCTATAGCCTTGGGGGGTGGGGCTGGCCAACTTCGTCCGACGGACTTGGAATGGCGCGAAACTTTGCGAGGCGCCTCCGTGTGCCAAAAATAGGCCGCGGGCACAGCTGCGCCCAAAAATACGCACCCGAAGGCCGGTGCGCCAAGTTCGTCCAGCGGAAAAAGGCCACAAAAACGGGTGGGCTATAGCCTTGGGGGGTGGGGCTGGCCCACTTCGTCCGCCGGACTCGGAATGGCGCGAGACTTCAACGAGGCGCCTCCGTGTGCCAAACATTGGCCGCGGGCACAGCCGCGCCCAAAAATACCCGCCCGAAGGCCGGGGCGCCATGTTCGTCCTGCGGAAAACGGCCACAAAAACGGGTGGGCTATAGCCTTGGGGGGTTG
This sequence comes from Citrus sp. QX-2021, assembly GCA_030444885.1. Lineage (NCBI taxonomy): Eukaryota > Viridiplantae > Streptophyta > Magnoliopsida > Sapindales > Rutaceae > Citrus > Citrus sp. QX-2021. The sequence continues at coordinate 108,022 of JAUJEF010000203.1, forward strand.
GGCTGGCCTACTTCGTCCGCCGGACTCGGAATGGCGCGAGACTTTACGAGGCACCTCCGTGTGCCAAAAATAGGCTGCGGGCACAGCCGCACCCAAAAAAACCCTCCCGAAGTCCGGGGCGCCAAGTTCGTCCAGCGGAAAAAGGCCACAAAAACGGGTGGGCTATAGCCTTGGGGGGTGGGGCTGGCCGACTTCGTCCGCTGGACTCGGAATGGCGAAAGAATTTGCGAGGCGCCTCCGTGCGCCAAAAATAGGCCGCGGGTACAGCCGCGCCCAAAAATACCCGCCCGACGGCCGGGGCGGCAAGTTCGTCCTGCGGAAAATGGCCACAAAAACGGGTGGGCTATAGCCTTGGGGGGTGGGGCTGGCCAACTTCGTCCGACGGACTTGGAATGGCGCGAAACTTTGCGAGGCGCCTCCGTGTGCCAAAAATAGGCCGCGGACACAGCCGCGTCCAAAAATACGCGCCCGAAGGCCGGGGCGCCAAGTTGTTCCTGGGGATATTGGCCACAAAAACGGGTGGGCTATAGCCTTGGGGGGTGGGGCTGGCCAACTTCGTCCGCCGGACTCGGAATGGCGCGAGACTTTACGAGGCGCCTCTGTGTGCCAAAAATAGGCTGCGGGCACAGCCGCGCCCAAAAATACCCGCCCGAAGACCGGCGCGCCAAGTTCGTCCAGCGGAAAAATGCCACAAAAACGGGTGGGCTATAGCCTTGGGGGGTGGGGCAGGCCAACTTCGTCCGCCGGACTCGGAACGACGCGAGATTTTGCGAGGTTGCTCCGTGTGCCAAACATAGGTCGCGCGCACAGCCGCGCCCAAAAATACCCGCCCGAAGGCCGGGGCGCCAAGTTCGTCCAGCGGAAAAAGCCCACAAAAACAGGTGGGCTATAGCCTTGGGGGGTGGGGCTGGCCAACTTCGTCCGCCGGACTCGGAATTGCGCGAGACTTCAACGAGGCGCCTCCGTTTGCCAAACATTGGCCGCGGGCACAGCCATGCCCAAAGATACACGCCCGAAGGCCGGGGCGCCAAGTTAGTCCTGCGGAAAAAGGCCACAAAAACGGGTGGGCTATAGCCTTGGGGGGTGGGGCTGGCCAACTTCGTCCGCCGGACTCGGAATGGCGCGAGACTTTGCGAGGCGCCTATGTGTGCCAAAAATAGGCCGCGGCCACAGCCGCGCCAAAATATACCCGCCCGAAGGCCGGGGCGCCAAGTTCGTCCAGCGGAAAATGGCCACAAAAACGGGTGGGCTATAGCCTTGGGGGGTGGGGCTGGTCAACTTCGTCCGACGGACTCGGAACGACGCGAGATTTTGTGAGGTTCCTCCGTGTGCCAAACATTGGCCGCGGGCACAGCCGCGCCCAAAAATACCCGCCCGAAGGCCGGGGCGCCAAGTTCGTCCAGCGGAAAAAGGCCACAAAAACGGGTGGGCTATAGCCTTGGGGGGTGGGGCTGGCCAACTTCGTCCGCCGGACTCGGAATGGCGCGAGACTTTGCGAGGCACCTCTGTGTGCCAAAAATAGGCCGTGGCCACAGCCGTACCCAAAAATACCCGCCCGAAGGCCGGGGCGCCAAGTTCGTCCAGCGGAAAATGGCCACAAAAACGGGTGGGCTATAGCCTTGGGGGGTGGGGCTGGCCAACTTCGTCCGACGGACTCGGAATGGCGCGAGACTTTGTAAGGCGCCTCCGTGTGCCAAAAATAGGCCGAGGACACAGCCGCGCCCAAAAATACCCGCCTGAAGGCCGGGGCGCCAAGTTCGTCCAGTGGAAAAAGGCCACAAAAATGGGTGGGCTATAGCCTTGGGGGGTGGGGCTGGCCAACAACGTCCACCGGACTCGGAATGGCGGGAGACATTGTGAGGCGCCTCCGTGTGCCAAAAATCGGACGCGGGCACAGCCGCGCCAAAAAATACCCGCCCGAAGCACGGGACGCCAAGTTCGTCCAGCGGAAAAAGGCCACAAAAACGGGTGGGCTATAGCCTTGGGGGGTGGGGATGGCCAACTTCGTCCGCCGGACTCGGAATGGCGCGAGACTTCAACGAGGCGCCTCCGTGTGCCAAACATTGGCCGCGGGCACAGCAGCGCCCAAAAATACCCCCCCGAAGGCTGGGGCGCCAAGTTCGTCCAGCGGAAAATGGCCACAAAAACGGGTGGGCTATAGCCTTGGGGGGTGGGGCTGGCCCACTTCGTCCGACGGACTCGGAATGGAGCGAGACTTTGCGAGGCGCCTCCGTGTGCCAAAAATAGGCCGCGGGCACAGCCGCGCCCAAAAATACCCGCCCGAAGGCCGGGGCGCCAAGTTCATCCAGCGGAAAAAGGCCACAAAAACGGGTGGCCTATAGCCTTGGGGGGTGGAGCAGGCCCACTTCGTCCGCCGAACTCGGAATGGCGCGAGACTTTGCGAGGCACCTCCGTGTGCCAAAAATAGGCCGCGGCCACAGCCTCGCCCAAAAATACCCGCCCGAAGGCCGGGGCGCCATGTTCGTCCTGCGGAAAACGGCCACAAAAACGGGTGGGTTATAGCCTTGGGGGGTTGGGCTGGCCAAGTTCGTCCGCCGGACTCGGAATGGCGCGAGACTTTACGAGGCGCCTCCGTGTACCAAAAATAGGCTACGGGCACAGCCGCGCCCATAAATACCCGCCCGAAGACCGGGGCGCCAAGTTCGTCCAGCGGAAAAAGGCCACAAAAACGGGTAGGCTATAGCCTTGGGGGGTGGGGCAGGCCCACTTCGTCCGCCGGACTCGGAACGACACGAGATTTTGCGAGGTTCCTCCGTGTGCCAAACATTGGCCGCGGGCACAGCCGCGCCCAAAAATACTCGCCCGAAGGCCGGGGCGCCAAGTTCGTCCAGCGGAAAATGGCCACAAAAACGGGTGGGCTATAGCCTTGGGGGGTGGGGCTGGCCAACTTCGTCCGACGGACTCGGAATGGCGCGAGACTTAGTGAGGCGCCTCCGTGTGCCAAAAATAGGCCGCGGGCACAGCCGCGCCCAAAAATACCCGCCCGACGGCCGGGGCGGCAAGTTCGTCCTGCGGAAAATGGCCACAAAAACGGGTGGGCTATAGCCTTGGGGGGTGGGGCTGGCCAACTTCGTCCGACGGACTTGGAATGGCGCGAAACTTTGCGAGGCACCTCCTTGTGCCAAAAATAGGCCGCGGACACAGCCGCGTCCAAAAATACGCGCCCGAAGACCGGGGCGCCAAGTTCGTCCAGCGGAAAAAGGCCACAAAAACGGGTAGGCTATAGCCTTGGGGGGTGGGGCAGGCCAACTTCGTCCGCCGGACTCGGAACGACACGAGATTTTGCGAGGTTCCTCCGTGTGCCAAACATTGGCCGCGGGCACAGCCGCGCCCAAAAATACTTGCCCGAAGGCCGGGGCGCCAAGTTCGTCCAGCTGAAAAAGGCCACAAAAACGGGTGGGCTATAGCCTTGGGGGGTGGGGCTGGCCGACTTCGTCCGCTGGACTCGGAATGGCGAAAGAATTTGCGAGGCGCCTCCGTGCGCCAAAAATAGGCCGCGGGTACAGCCGCGCCCAAAAATACCCGCCCGACGGCCGGGGCGGCAAGTTCGTCCTGCGGAAAATGGCCACAAAAACGGGTGGGCTATAGCCTTGGGGGGTGGGGCTGGCCAACTTCGTCCGACGGACTTGGAATGGCGCGAAACTTTGCGAGGCGCCTCCGTGTGCCAAAAATAGGCCGCGGACACAGCCGCGTCCAAAAATACGCGCCCGAAGGCCGGGGCGCCAAGTTCGTCCAGCGGAAAAAGGCCACAAAAACGGGTGGGCTATAGCCTTGGGGGGTGGGGCTGGCCAACTTCGTCCGCCGGACTCGGAATAGCGCGAGACTTTACGAGGCGCCTCCGTGTGCCAAAAATAGGCTGCGGGCACAGCCGCGCCCCAAAATACCCGCCCGAAGACCGGCGCGCCAAGTTCGTCCAGCGGAAAAATGCCACAAAAACGGGTGGGCTATAGCCTTGGGGGGTGGGGCAGGCCAACTTCGTCCGCCGGACTCGGAACGACGCGAGATTTTGCGAGGTTGCTCCGTGTGCCAAACATAAGTCGCGCGCACAGCCGCGCCCAAAAATACCCGCCCGAAGGCCGGGGCGCCAAGTTCGTCCAGCGGAAAAAGTCTACAAAAACGGGTGGGCTATAGCCTTGGGGGGTGGGGCTGGCCAACTTCGTCCGCCGGACTCGGAATTGCGCGAGACTTCAACGAGGCACCTCCGTTTGCCAAACATTGGCCGCGGGCACAGCCGCGCCCAAAGATACACGCCCGAAGGCCGGGGCGCCAAGTTAGTCCTGCAGAAAAAGGCCACAAAAACGGGTGGGCTATAGCCTTGGGGGGTGGGGCTGGCCCACTTCGTCCGCCGGACTCGGAATGGCGCGAGACTTTGCGAGTCGCCTATGTGTGCCAAAAATAGGCCGCGGCCACAGCCGCGCCCAAAAATACCCGCCCGAAGGCCGGGGCGCCAAGTTCGTCCAGCGGAAAATGGCCACAAAAACGGGTGGGCTATAGCCTTGGGGGGTGGGGCTGGCCAACTTCGTCCGACGGACTCGGAACGACGCGAGATTTTGCGAGGTTCCTCCGTGTGCCAAACATTGGCCGCGGGCACAGCCGCGCCCAAAAATACCCGCCCGAAGGCCGGGGCGCCAAGTTCGTCCAGCGGAAAAAGGCCACAAAAACGGGTGGGCTATAGCCTTGGGGGGTGGGGCTGGCCAACTTCGTCCGCCGGACTCGGAATGGCGCGAGACTTTGCGAGGCACCTCTGTGTGCCAAAAATAGGCCGTGGCCACAGCCGTACCCAAAAATACCCGCCCGAAGGCCGGGGCGCCAAGTTCGTCCAGCGGAAAATGGCCACAAAAACGGGTGGGCTATAGCCTTGGGGGGTGGGGCTGGCCAACTTCGTCCGACGGACTCGGAATGGCGCGAGACTTAGTGAGGCGCCTCCGTGTGCCAAAAATAGGCCGCGGGCACAGCCGCGCCCAAAAATACCCGCCCGAAGGCCGGGGAGCCAAGTTCGTCCAGCGGAAAATGGCCACAAAAACGGGTGGGCTATTGTGTTGGGGGGTGGGGCTGGCCAACTTCGTCCGCCGGACTCGGAATGGCGCGAGACTTTGCGAGGCGTCTCCGTGTGCCAAAAATAGGCCGCGGGCACAGCCGCGCCCAAAAATACCCGCCCGAAGGCCGGGGCGCCAAGTTCGTCCAGCGGAAAATGGCCACAAAAACGGGTGGGCTATAGCCTTGGGGGTGGGGCTGGCCCACTTCGTCCGCCGGACTCGGAATGGCGCGAGACTTTGCGAGGCGCCTCCGTGTGCCAAAAATAGGCCGCGGGCACAGCCGCGCCCAAAAATACCCGCCCGAAGGCCGGGGCGCCAAGTTCGTCCAGCGGAAAATGGCCACAAAAACGGGTGGGGTATAGCCTTGGGGGGTGGGGCTGGCCGACTTCGTCCGCCGGACTCGGAATGGCGCGAGACTTTGCGAGGCGCCTCCGTGTGCCAAAAATAGGCCGCAGGCACAGCCGCGCCCAAAAATACCCACCCGAAGGCCGGGGCGCCAAGTTCGTCCAGCGGAAAAAGGCCACAAAAACGGGTGGCTTATAGCCTTGGGGGGTGGGGCTGGCCAACTTCGTCCGCCGGACTCGAAATGGCGCGAGACTTTGCGAGGCACCTCCGTGTGCTAGAAATAGGCCGCCGGCAAAGCCGCGCCCAAAAATACCCGCCCGAAGGCCGGGGCGCCAAGTTCGTCCAGCGGAAAAAGGCCACAAAAACGGGTGGGGTATAGCCTTGGAGGGTGGGGCTGGCCAACTTCGCCCGCCGGACTCGAAATGGCGCGAGACTTTGCGAGGGGCCTCTGTGTGCCAAAAACAGGCCGCGGGCACAGCCGCGCCCAAAAATACCCGCCCGAAGGCCGGGGCGCCAAGTTCGTCCAGCGGAAAAAGGCCACAAAAACGGGTGGCTTATAGCCTTGGGGGGTGGGGCTGGCCAACTTCGTCCGCCGGACTCGAAATGGCGCGAGACTTTGCGAGGTGCCTCCGTGTGGCAAAAATAGGCCGCGGGCAGAGCGGCACCCAAAAATTCCCGCCCGAAGGCCGGGGCGCCAAGTTCGTCCAGCGGAAAAAGGCCACAAAAACGCGTGGGCAATAGCCTAGGGGGGTGGGGCTGGCCAACTTCGTCCGCCAGACTCGGAATGGCGCGAGACTTTGCGAGGCGTCTCCGTGTGCCAAAACTAGGCCGCGGGCACAGCCGCGCCTAAAAATACCCGCCCGAAGGCCGGGTCGCCAAGTTCGTCCAGCGGAAAAAGGCCACAAAAACGGGTGGGCTATAGCCTTGGGGGGTGGGGCCGGCCCACTTCGTCCGCCGGACTCGGAATGGCGCGAGACTTTGCGAGGCGCCTCCGTGTGCCAAAACTAGGCCGTGGGCACAGCCGAAGGCAAAAATAACCGCCCGAAGGCCGGGGCGCCAAGTTCGTCCAGCGGAAAATGGCCACAAAAACAGGTGGGCTATAACCTTGGGGGGTGGGGCCGGCCAACTTCGTCCTCCGGACTCGGAATGGTGCGAGACTTTGCGAGGCGTCTCCGTGTGCCAAAAATAGGCCGCGGGTACAGCCGTACCCAAAAATACCCGCCCGAAGGCCAGGGCGCCAAGTTCGTCCAGCGGAAAAAGGCCGCAAAAACGGGTGGGCTATAGCCTTGGGGGGTGGGGCTGGCCAACTTCGTCCGCCGGACTCGGAATGGCGCGAGACTTTGCGAGGTGCCTACGTGTGCCAAAAATAGGCCGCGGACACAGCCGCGTCCAAAAATACCCGCCCGAAGGCCGGGGCGCCAAGTTCGTCCAGCGGAAAAAGGCCACAAAAACGGGTGGGCTATAGCCTTGGGGGGTGGGGCTGGCCAACTTCGTCCGCCGGACTCGGAATGGCGCGAGACTTTGCGAGGCACCTCCGTGTGCCAAAAATAGGCCGCAGGCACAGCCGCGCCCAAAAATACCCGCCCGAAGGCCGGGGCGCCAAGTTCGTCCAGCGGAAAATGGCCACAAAAACGGGTGGGGTATAGCCTTGGGGGGTGGGGCTGGCCAACTTCGTCCGCCGGACTCGAAATGGCGCGAGACTTTGCGAGGGGCCTCCGTGTGCCAAAAATAGGCCGCGGGCACAGCCGCGCCAAAAAATACCCTCCCGAAGGCCGGGGCGCCAAGTTCGTCCAGCGGAAAAAGGCCACAAAAACGGGTGGCTTATAGCCTTGGGGGGTGGGGCTGGCCAACTTCGTCCGCCGGACTCGAAATGGCGCGAGACTTTGCGAGGTGCCTCCGTGTGGCAAAAATAGGCCGCGGGCAGAGCGGTACCCAAAAATTCCCGCCCGAAGGCCGGGGCGCCAAGTTCGTCCAGCGGAAAAAGGCCACAAAAACAGGTGGGCTATAACCTTGGGGGGTGGGGCCGGCCAACTTCGTCCTCCGGACTCGGAATGGTGCGAGACTTTGCGAAGCGTCTCCGTGTGCCAAAAATAGGCCACAGGTACAGCCGTACCCAAAAATACCCGCCTGAAGGCCAGGGCGCCAAGTTCGTCCAGCGGAAAAAGGCCGCAAAAACGGGTGGGCTATAGCCTTGGGGGGTGGGGCTGGCCAACTTCGTCCGCCGGACTCGGAATGGCGCGAGACTTTGCGAGGTGCCTACGTGTGCCAAAAATAGGCCGCGGGCACAGCCGGGTCCAAAAATACCCACCCGAAGGCCGGCGCGCCAAGTTCGTCCAGCGGAAAATGGCCACAAAAACGGGTGGGGTATAGCCTTGGGGGGTGGGGCTGGCCAACTTCGTCCGCCGGACTCGAAATGGCGCGATACTTTGCGAGGGGCCTCCGTGTGCCAAAAATAGGCCGCAGGTACAGCCGTACCCAAAAATACCCGCCTGATGGCCAGGGCGCCAAGTTCGTCCAGCGGAAAAAGGCCGCAAAAACGGGTGGGCTATAGCCTTGGGGGGTGGGGCTGGCCAACTTCGTCCGCCGGACTCGGAATGGCGCGAGACTTTGCGAGGCGCCTCCGTGTGCCAAAAATAGGCCGCAGGCACAGCCGCGCCCAAAAATACCCGCCCGAAGGCCGGGGCGCCAAGTTCGTCCAGCGGAAAATGGCCACAAAAACGGGTGGGGTATAGCCTTGGGGGGTGGGGCTGGCCAACTTCGTCCGCCGGACTCGAAATGGCGCGATACTTTGCGAGGGGCCTCCGTGTGCCAAAAATAGGCCGCGGGCACAGCCGCGCCCAAAAATACCCTCCCGAAGGCCGGGGCGCCAAGTTCGTCCAGCGGAAAAAGGCCACAAAAACGGGTGGCTTATAGCCTTGGGGGGTGGGGCTGGCCAACTTCGTCCGCCGGACTCGAAATGGCGCGAGACATTGCGAGGTGCCTCCGTGTGGCAAAAATAGGCCGCGGGCAGAGCGGCACCCAAAAATTCCCGCCCGAAGGCCGGGGCGCCAAGTTCGTCCAGCGGAAAAAGGCCACAAAAACAGGTGGGCTATAGCCTTGGGGGGTGGGGCCGGCCAACTTCGTCCTCCGGACTCGGAATGGTGCGAGACTTTGCGAGGCGTCTCCGTGTGCCAAAAATAGGCCGCGGGCACAGCCGTACCCAAAAATACCCGCCCGAAGGCCGGGGCCCCAAGTTCGTCCAGCGGAAAAAGGCCGCAAAAACGGGTGGGCTATAGCCTTGGGGGGTGGGGCCGGCCAACTTCGTCCTCCGGACTCGGAATGGTGCGAGACTTTGCGAGGCGTCTCCGTGTGCCAAAAATAGGCCGCGGGCACAGCCGTACCCAAAAATACCCGCCCGAAGGCCGGAGCGCCAAGTTCTTCCAGCGGAAAAAGGCCGCAAAAACGCGTGGGCTATAACCTTGGGGGGTGGGGCCGGCCAACTTCGTCCTCCGGACTCGGAATGGTGCGAGACTTTGCAAGGCGTCTCCGTGTGCCAAAAATAGGCCGCGGGCACAGCCGTACCCAAAAATACCCGCCCGAAGGCCGGGGCGCCAAGTTCGTCCAGCGGAAAAAGGCCGCAAAAACGCGTGGGCTATAGCCTTGGGGGGTGGGGCCGGCCAACTTCGTCCTCCGGACTCGGAATGGTGCGAGACTTTGCGAGGCGTCTCCGTGTGCCAAAAATAGGCCGCGGGAACAGCCGTACCCAAAAATACCCGCCCGAAGGCCGGTGCGCCAAGTTCGTCCAGCGGAAAAAGGCCGCAAAAACGGGTGGGCTATAGCCTTGGGGGGTGGGGCTGGCCAACTTCGTCCGCCGGACTCGGAATGGCGCGAGACTTTGCGAGGCGCCTCCGTGTGCTAGAAATAGGCTGCCGGCACAGCCGCGCCCAAAAATACCCGCCCGAAGGCCGGGGCGCCAAGTTCGTCCAGCGGAAAAAGGCCACAAAAACGGGTGGGCTATAGCCTTGGGGGGTGGGGCTGGCCAACTTCATCCGCCGGACTCAGAATGGCGCGAGACTTTGCGAGGCGCCTACATGTGCCAAAAATAGGCCGCGGACACAGCCGCGCCCAAAAATACCCGCCCGAAGGCCGGGGCGCCAAGTTCGTCCAGCGGAAAAAGGCCACAAAAACGGGTGGCTTATAGCCTTGGGGGGTGGGCCTGGCCAACTTCGTCCGCCGGACTCGAATTGGCGCGAGACTTTGCGAGGGGCCTCCGTGTGCCAAAAATAGGCCGCGGGCACAGCCGCGCCTAAAAATACCCTCCCGAAGGCCGGGGCGCCAAGTTCGTCCAGCGGTAAAGGCCACAAAAACGGGTGGCTTATAGCCTTGGGGGGTGGGGCTGGCCAACTTCGTCCGCCGGACTCGAAATGGCGCGAGACTTTGCGAGGTGCCTCCGTGTGGCAAAAATAGGCCGCGGGCAGAGCGGCACCCAAAAATTCCTGCCCGAAGGCCGGGGCGCCAAGTTCGTCCAGCGGAAAAAGGCCACAAAAACAGGTGGGCTATAGCCTTGGGGGGTGGGGCCGGCCAACTTCGTCCTCCGGACTCGGAATGGTGCGAGACTTTGCGAAGCGTCTCCGTGTGCCGAAAATAGGCCGCGGGTACAGCCGTACCCAAAAATACCCGCCCGAAGGCCAGGGCGCCAAGTTCGTCCAGCGGAAAAAGGCCGCAAAAACGGGTGGGCTATAGCCTTGGGGGGTGGGGCTGGCCAACTTCGTCCGCCGGACTCGGAATGGCGCGAGACTTTGCGAGGTGCCTACGTGTGCCAAAAATAGGCCGCGGGCACAGCCGCGTCCAAAAATACCCACCCGAAGGCCGGCGCGCCAAGTTCGTCCAGCGGAAAAAGGCCACAAAAACGGGTGGGCTATAGCCTTGGGGGGTGGGGCCGGCCAACTTCGTCCTCCGGACTCGGAATGGTACGAGACTTTGCGAGGCGTCTCCGTGTGCCAAAAATAGGCCGCGGGCACAGCCGTACCCAAAAATACCCGCCCGAAGGCCGGGGCGCCAAGTTCGTCCAGCGGAAAAAGGCCGCAAAAACGCGTGGGCTATAGCCTTGGGGGGTGGGGCTGGCCAACTTCGTCCGCCGGACTCGGAATGGCGCGAGACTTTGCGAGGCTCCTCCGTGTGCCTTAAATATGACGCGGGCTCAGCCGCTCCCAAAAATACCCGCCCGAAGGCCGGGGCGCCAAGTTCGTCCAGCGGAAAAAGGCCGCAAAAACGCGTGGGCTATAGCCTTGGGGGGTGGGGCCGGCCAACTTCGTCCTCCGGACTCGGAATGGTGCGAGACTTTGCGAGGCGTCTCCGTGTGCCAAAAATAGGCCGCGGGAACAGCCGTACCCAAAAATACCCGCCCGAAGGCCGGTGCGCCAAGTTCGTCCAGCGGAAAAAGGCCGCAAAAACGGGTGGGCTATAGCCTTGGGGGGTGGGGCTGGCCAACTTCGTCCGCCGGACTCGGAATGGCGCGAGATTTTGCGAGGCGCCTCCGTGTGCTAGAAATAGGCCGCCGGCACAGCCGCGCCCAAAAATACCCGCCCGAAGGCCGGGGCGCCAAGTTCGTCCAGCGGAAAAAGGCCACAAAAACGGGTGGGCTATAGCCTTGGGGGGTGGGGCTGGCCAACTTCATCCGCCGGACTCAGAATGGCGCGAGACTTTACGAGGCGCCTACATGTGCCAAAAATAGGCCGCGGACACAGCCGCGCCCAAAAATACCCGCCCGAAGGCCGGGGCGCCAAGTTCGTCCAGCGGAAAAAGGCCACAAAAACGGGTGGCTTATAGCCTTGGGGGGTGGGCCTGGCCAACTTCGTCCGCCGGACTCGAATTGGCGCGAGACTTTGCGAGGGGCCTCCGTGTGCCAAAAACAGGCCGCGGGCACAGCCGCGCCTAAAAATACCCTCCCGAAGGCCGGGGCGCCAAGTTCGTCCAGCGGTAAAGGCCACAAAAACGGGTGGCTTATAGCCTTGGGGGGTGGGGCTGGCCAACTTCGTCCGCCGGACTCGAAATGGCGCGAGACTTTGCGAGGTGCCTCCGTGTGGCAAAAATAGGCCGCGGGCAGAGCGGCACCCAAAAATTCCTGCCCGAAGGCCGGGGCGCCAAGTTCGTCCAGCGGAAAAAGGCCACAAAAACAGGTGGGCTATAGCCTTGGGGGGTGGGGCCGGCCAACTTCGTCCTCCGGACTCGGAATGGTGCGAGACTTTGCGAAGCGTCTCCGTGTGCCGAAAATAGGCCGCGGGTACAGCCGTACCCAAAAATACCCGCCCGAAGGCCAGGGCGCCAAGTTCGTCCAGCGGAAAAAGGCCGCAAAAACGGGTGGGCTATAGCCTTGGGGGGTGGGGCTGGCCAACTTCGTCCGCCGGACTCGGAATGGCGCGAGACTTTGCGAGGTGCCTACGTGTGCCAAAAATAGGCCGCGGGCACAGCCGCGTCCAAAAATACCCACCCGAAGGCCGGCGCGCCAAGTTCGTCCAGCGGAAAAAGGCCACAAAAACGGGTGGGCTATAGCCTTGGGGGGTGGGGCCGGCCAACTTCGTCCTCCGGACTCGGAATGGTGCGAGACTTTGCGAGGCGTCTCCGTGTGCCAAAAATAGGCCGCGGGCACAGCCGTACCCAAAAATACCCGCCCGAAGGCCGGGGCGCCAAGTTCGTCCAGCGGAAAAAGGCCGCAAAAACGGGTGGGCTATAGCCTTGGGGGGTGGGGCCGGCCAACTTCGTCCTCCGGACTCGGAATGGTGCGAGACTTTGCGAGGCGTCTCCGTGTGCCAAAAATAGGCCGCGGGCACAGCCGTACCCAAAAATACCCGCCCGAAGGCCGGGGCGCCAAGTTCGTCCAGCGGAAAAAGGCCGCAAAAACGCGTGGGCTATAGCCTTGGGGGGTGGGGCCGGCCAACTTCGTCCTCCGGACTCGGAATGGTGCGAGACTTTGCGAGGCGTCTCCGTGTGCCAAAAATAGGCCGCGGGAACAGCCGTACCCAAAAATACCCGCCCGAAGGCCGGTGCGCCAAGTTCGTCCAGCGGAAAAAGGCCGCAAAAACGGGTGGGCTATAGCCTTGGGGGGTGGGGCTGGCCAACTTCGTCCGCCGGACTCGGAATGGCGCGAGACTTTGCGAGGTGCCTACGTGTGCCAAAAATAGGCCGCGGGCACAGCCGCGTCCAAAAATACCCACCCGAAGGCCGGCGCGCCAAGTTCGTCCAGCGGAAAAAGGCCACAAAAACGGGTGGGCTATAGCCTTGGGGGGTGGGGCTGGCCAACTTCGTCCGCCGGACTCGGAATGGCGCGAGACTTTGCGAGGCGCCTCCGTGTGCCAAAAATAGGCCGCGGGCAGAGCGGCACCCAAAAATTCCCGCCCGAAGGCCGGGGCGCCAAGTTCGTCCAGCGGAAAAAGGCCATAAAAACGCGTGGGCAATAGCCTAGGGGGGTGGGGCTGGCCAACTTCGTCCGCCGGACTCGGAATGGCGCGAGACTTTGCGAGGCATCTCCGTGTGCCAAAACTAGGCCGCGGGCACAGCCGCGCCCAAAAATACCCACCCGAAGCCCTGTCGCCAAGTTCGTCCAGCAGAAAAAGGTCACAAAAACGGGTGGGCTATGGCCTTGGGGGGTGGGGCCGGCCCACTTCGTCCGCCGGACTCGGAATGGTACGAGACTTTGCGAGGCGTCTCCGTGTGCCAAAAATAGGCCGCGGGCACAGCCGTACCCAAAAATACCCGCCCGAAGGCCGGGGCGCCAAGTTCGTCCAGCGGAAAAAGGCCGCAAAAACGGGTGGGCTATAGCCTTGGGGGGTGGGGCCGGCCAACTTCGTCCTCCGGACTCGGAATGGTGCGAGACTTTGCGAGGCGTCTCCGTGTGCCAAAAATAGGCCGCGGGCACAGCCGTACCCAAAAATACCCGCCCGAAGGCCGGGGCGCCAAGTTCGTCCAGCGGAAAAAGGCCGCAAAAACGCGTGGGCTATAGCCTTGGGGGGTGGGGCCGGCCAACTTCGTCCTCCGGACTCGGAATGGTGCGAGACTTTGCGAGGCGTCTCCGTGTGCCAAAAATAGGCCGCGGGAACAGCCGTACCCAAAAATACCCGCCCGAAGGCCGGTGCGCCAAGTTCGTCCAGCGGAAAAAGGCCGCAAAAACGGGTGGGCTATAGCCTTGGGGGGTGGGGCTGGCCAACTTCATCCGCCGGACTCAGAATGGCGCGAGACTTTGCGAGGCGCCTACATGTGCCAAAAATAGGCCGCGGACACAGCCGCGCCCAAAAATACCCGCCCGAAGGCCGGGGCGCCAAGTTCGTCCAGCGGAAAAAGGCCACAAAAACGGGTGGCTTATAGCCTTGGGGGGTGGGCCTGGCCAACTTCGTCCGCCGGACTCGAATTGGCGCGAGACTTTGCGAGGGGCCTCCGTGTGCCAAAAACAGGCCGCGGGCACAGCCGCGCCTAAAAATACCCTCCCGAAGGCCGGGGCGCCAAGTTCGTCCAGCGGTAAAGGCCACAAAAACGGGTGGCTTATAGCCTTGGGGGGTGGGGCTGGCCAACTTCGTCCGCCGGACTCGAAATGGCGCGAGACTTTGCGAGGTGCCTCCGTGTGGCAAAAATAGGCCGCGGGCAGAGCAACACCCAAAAATTCCCGCCCGAAGGCCGGGGCGCCAAGTTCGTCCAGCGGAAAAAGGCCATAAAAACGCGTGGGCAATAGCCTAGGGGGGTGGGGCGGGCCAACTTCGTCCGCCGGACTCGGAATGGCGCGAGACTTTGCGAGGCGTCTCCGTGTGCCAAAACTAGGCCGCGGGCACAGCCGCGCCCAAAAACACCCGCCCGAAGCCCTGTCGCCAAGTTCGTCCAGCGGAAAAAGGCCACAAAAACGGGTGGGCTATGGCCTTGGGGGGTGGGGCCGGCCCATTTCGTCCGCCGGACTCGGAATGGCGCGAGACTTTGCGAGGCGCCTCCATGTGCCAAAACTAGGCCGCGGGCACAGCCGAAGGCAAAAATAACCGCCCGAAGGCCGGGGCGCCAAGTTCGTCCAGCGGAAAAAGGCCACAAAAACAGGTGGGCTATAGCCTTGGGGGGTGGGGCCGGCCAACTTCGTCCTCCGGACTCGGAATGGTGCGAGACTTTGCGAGGCGTCTCCGTGTGCCAAAAATAGGCCGCGGGCACAGCCGTACCCAAAAATACCCGCCCGAAGGCCGGGGCGCCAAGTTCGTCCAGCGGAAAAAGGCCGCAAAAACGGGTGGGCTATAGCCTTGGGGGGTGGGGCCGGCCAACTTCGTCCTCCGGACTCGGAATGGTGCGAGACTTTGCGAGGCGTCTCCGTGTGCCAAAAATAGGCCGCGGGCACAGCCGTACCCAAAAATCCCCGCCCGAAGGCCGGTGCGCCAAGTTCGTCCCGCGGTAAATTGGCCAAAAAACGGGTGGGATATTGCCTTGGGGGGTGGGGCGGGCCAACTTCGTCCGCCGGACTCGGAATGGCGCGAGACTTTGCGAGGTGCCTACGTGTGCCAAAAATAGGTCATGGCACAGCCGCGTCAAAAATACCCACCCGAAGGCCGGCGCGCCAAGTTCGTCCAGCGGAAAAGGGCCACAACAACGGGTGGGCTATAGCCTTGGGGGGTGGGGCTGGCCAACTTCGTCCGCCGGACTCGGAATGGCGCGAGACTTTGCGAGGCGCCTCCGTGTGCAAAAAATAGGCCGCAGGCACAGCCGCGCCCAAAAATACCCGCCCGAAGGCCGGGGCGCCAAGTTCGTCCAGCGGAAAATGGCCACAAAAACGGGTGGGGTATAGCCTTGGGGGTGGTGCTGCCCAACTCGTCCGCCCGGACTCGAAATGGCGCGAGACTTTGCGAGGGGCCTCCGTGTGCCAAAAATAGGCCGCGGTCACAGCCGCGCCCAAAAATACCCGCCCGAAGGCCGGGGCGCCAAGTTCGTCCAGCGGAAAAAGGCCACAAAAACGGGTGGCTTATAGCCTTGGGGGGTGGGGCTGGCCAACTTCGTCCGCCGGACTCGAAATGGCGCGAGACTTTGCGAGGTGCCTCCGTGTGGCAAAAATAGGCCGCGGGCAGAGCGGCACCCAAAAATTCCCGCCCGAAGGCCGGGGCGCCAAGTTCGTCCAGCGGAAAAAGGCCATAAAAACGCGTGGGCAATAGCCTAGGGGGGTGGGGCTGGCCAACTTCGTCCGCCGGACTCGGAATGGCGCGAGACTTTGCGAGGCGTCTCCGTGTGCCAAAACTAGGCCGCGGGCACAGCCGCGCCCAAAAATACCCGCCCGAAGCCCTGTCGCCAAGTTCGTCCAGCGGAAAAAGGTCACAAAAACGGGTGGGCTATGGCCTTGGGGGGTGGGGCCGGCCCACTTCGTCCGCCGGACTCGGAATGGCGCGAGACTTTGCGAGGCGCCTCCGTGTGCCAAAACTAGGCCGCGGGCACAGCCGAAGGCAAAAATAACCGCCCGAAGGCCGGGGCGCCAAGTTCGTCCAGCGGAAAAAGGCCACAAAAACAGGTGGGCTATAGCCTTGGGGGGTGGGGCCGGCCAACTTCGTCCGCCGGACTCGAAATGGCGCGAGACTTTGCGAGGGGCCTCCGTGTGCCAAAAATAGGCCGCGGGCACAGCCGCGCCCAAAAATACCCGCCCGAAGGCCGGGGCGCCAAGTTCGTCCAGGGGAAAAAGGCCACAAAAACGGGTGGGCTATAGCCTTGGGGGGTGGGGCTGGCCAACTTCGTCCGCCGGACTCGGAATGGCGCGAGACTTTGCGAGGCGCCTCCGTGTGCTAGAAATAGGCCGCCGGCACAGCCGCGCCCAAAAATACCCGCCCGAAGGCCGGGGCGCCAAGTTCGTCCAGCGGAAAAAGGCCACAAAAACGGGTGGGGTATAGCCTTGGGGGGTGGGGCTGGCCAACTTCGCCCGCCGGACTCGAAATGGCGCGAGACTTTGCGAGGGGCCTCCGTGTGCCAAAAATAGGCCGCGGGCACAGCCGCGCCCAAAAATACCCGCCCGAAGGCCGGGGCGCCAAGTTCGTCCAGCGGAAAAAGGCCACAAAAACGGGTGGCTTATAGCCTTGGGGGGTGGGGCTGGCCAACTTCGTCCGCCGGACTCAAAATGGCGCGAGACTTTGCGAGGTGCCTCCGTGTGGCAAAAATAGGCCGCGGGCAGAGCGGCACCCAAAAATTCCCGCCCGAAGGCCGGGCGCCAAGTTCGTCCAGCGGAAAAAGGCCATAAAACGCGTGGGCAATAGCCTAGGGGGTGGGGCTGGCCACTCGGGTCCGCGGACTCGGAATGGCGCGAGACTTTGCGAGGCGTCTCCGTGTGCCAAAACTAGGCCGCGGGCACAGCCGCGCCCAAAAATACCCGCCCGAAGCCCTGTCGCCAAGTTCGTCCAGCAGAAAAAGGTCACAAAAACGGGTGGGCTATGGCCTTGGGGGGTGGGGCCGGCCCACTTCGTCCGCCGGACTCGGAATGGCGCGAGACTTTGCGAGGCGCCTCCGTGTACCAAAACTATGCCACGGGCATAGCCGAAGGCAAAAATAACCGCCCGAAGGCCGGGGCGCCAAGTTCGTCCAGGGGAAAAAGGCCACAAAAACGGGTGGGCTATAGCCTTGGGGGGTGGGGCTGGCCAACTTCGTCCGCCGGACTCGGAATGGCGCGAGACTTTGCGAGGCGCCTCCGTGTGCTAGAAATAGGCCACCGGCACAGCCGCGCCCAAAAATACCCGCCCGAAGGCCGGGGCGCCAAGTTCGTCCAGCGGAAAATGGCCACAAAAACGGGTGGGGTATAGCCTTGGGGGGTGGGGCTGGCCAACTTCGTCCGCCGGACTCGAAATGGCGCGAGACTTTGCGAGGGGCCTCCGTGTGCCAAAAATAGGCCGCGGTCACAGCCGCGCCCAAAAATACCCGCCCGAAGGCCGGGGCGCCAAGTTCGTCCAGCGGAAAAAGGCCACAAAAACGGGTGGCTTATAGCCTTGGGGGGTGGGGCTGGCCAACTTCGTCCGCCGGACTCGAAATGGCGTGAGACTTTGCGAGGTGCCTCCGTGTGGCAAAAATAGGCCGCGGGCAGAGCGGCACCCAAAAATTCCCGCCCGAAGGCCGGGGCGCCAAGTTCGTCCAGCGGAAAAAGGCCATAAAAACGCGTGGGCAATAGCCTAGGGGGGTGGGGCTGGCCAACTTCGTCCGCCGGACTCGGAATGGCGCGAGACTTTGCGAGGCGTCTCCGTGTGCCAAAACTAGGCCGCGGGCACAGCCGCGCCCAAAAATACCCGCCCGAAGCCCTGTCGCCAAGTTCGTCCAGCGGAAAAAGGTCACAAAAACGGGTGGGCTATGGCCTTGGGGGGTGGGGCCGGCCCACTTCGTCCGCCGGACTCGGAATGGCGCGAGACTTTGCGAGGCGCCTCCGTGTGCCAAAACTAGGCCGCGGGCACAGCCGAAGGCAAAAATAACCGCCCGAAGGCCGGGGCGCCAAGTTCGTCCAGCGGAAAAAGGCCACAAAAACAGGTGGGCTATAGCCTTGGGGGGTGGGGCCGGCCAACTTCGTCCGCCGGACTCGAAATGGCGCGAGACTTTGCGAGGGGCCGCCGCAGCCAAAAAATAGGCCGCGGGCACAGCGCGCCTTAAAAATACCCGCCCGAAGGCCGGGGCGCCAAGTTCGTCCAGGGGAAAAAGGCCACAAAAACGGGTGGGCTATAGCCTTGGGGGGTGGGGCTGGCCAACTTCGTCCGCCGGACTCGGAATGGCGCGAGACTTTGCGAGGCGCCTCCGTGTGCCAGAAATAGGCCGCCGGCTCAGCCGCGCCCTAAAATACCCGCCCGAAGGCCGGGGCGCCAAGTTCGTCCAGCGGAAAAAGGCCACAAAAACGGGTGGGGTATAGCCTTGGGGGGTGGGGCTGGCCAACTTCGCCCGCCGGACTCGAAATGGCGCGAGACTTTGCGAGGGGCCTCCGTGTGCCAAAAATAGGCCGCGGGCACAGCCGCGCCCAAAAATACCCGCCCGAAGGCCGGGGCGCCAAGTTCGTCCAGCGGAAAAAGGCCACAAAAACGGGTGGCTTATAGCCTTGGGGGGTGGGGCTGGCCAACTTCGTCCGCCGGACTCAAAATGGCGCGAGACTTTGCGAGGTGCCTCCGTGTGGCAAAAATAGGCCGCGGGCAGAGCGGCACCCAAAAATTCCCGCCCGAAGGCCGGGGCGCCAAGTTCGTCCAGCGGAAAAAGGCCATAAAAACGCGTGGGCAATAGCCTAGGGGGGTGGGGCTGGCCAACTTCGTCCGCCGGACTCGGAATGGCGCGAGACTTTGCGAGGCGTCTCCGTGTGCCAAAACTAGGCCGCGGGCACAGCCGCGCCCAAAAATACCCGCCCGAAGCCCTGTCGCCAAGTTCGTCCAGCAGAAAAAGGTCACAAAAACGGGTGGGCTATGGCCTTGGGGGGTGGGGCCGGCCCACTTCGTCCGCCGGACTCGGAATGGCGCGAGACTTTGCGAGGCGCCTCCGTGTACCAAAACTACGCCACGGGCATAGCCGAAGGCAAAAATAACCGCCCGAAGGCCGGGGCGCCAAGTTCGTCCAGGGGAAAAAGGCCACAAAAACGGGTGGGCTATAGCCTTGGGGGGTGGGGCTGGCCAACTTCGTCCGCCGGACTCGGAATGGCGCGAGACTTTGCGAGGCGCCTCCGTGTGCTAGAAATAGGCCGCCGGCACAGCCGCGCCCAAAAATACCCGCCCGAAGGCCGGGCGCCAAGTACGTCCAGCGGAAAAAGGCCACAACAACGGGTGGGGTATAGCCTTGGGGGGTGGGGCTGGCCAACTTCGCCCGCCGGACTCGAAATGGCGCGAGACTTTGCGAGGGGCCTCCGTGTGCCAAAAATAGGCCGCGGGCACAGCCGCGCCCAAAAATACCCGCCCGAAGGCCGGGGCGCCAAGTTCGTCCAGCGGAAAAAGGCCACAAAAACGGGTGGCTTATAGCCTTGGGGGTTGGGGCTGGCCAACTTCGTCCGCCGGACTCGAAATGGCGCGAGACTTTGCGAGGTGCCTCCGTGTGGCAAAAATAGGCCGCGGGCAGAGCGGCACCCAAAAATTCCCGCCCGAAGGCCGGGGCGCCAAGTTCGTCCAGCGGAAAAAGGCCACAAAAACGCGTGGGCAATAGCCTAGGGGGGTGGGGCGGGCCAACTTCGTCCGCCGGACTCGGAATGGCGCGAGACTTTGCGAGGCGTCTCCGTGTGCCAAAACTAGGCCGCGGGCACAGCCGCGCCTAAAAATACCCGCCCGAAGGCCGGGTCGCCATGTTCGTCCAGCGGAAAAAGGCCACAAAAACGGGTGGGCTATAGCCTTGGGGGGTGGGGCCGGCCCACTTCGTCCGCCGGACTCGGAATGGCGCGAGACTTTGCGAGGCGCCTCCGTGTGCCAAAACTAGGCCGTGGGCACAGCCGAAGGAAAAAATAACCGCCCGAAGGCCGGGGCGCCAAGTTCGTCCAGCGGAAAAAGGCCACAAAAACAGGTGGGCTATAGCCTTGGGGGGTGGGGCCGGCCAACTTCATCCTCCAGACTCGAAATGGCGCGAGACTATGCGAGGGGCCTCCGTGTGCCAAAAATAGGCCGCGGGCACAGCCGCGCCCAAAAATACCCGCCCGAAGGCCGGGGCGCCAAGTTCGTCCAGCGGAAAAAGGCCACAAAAACGGGTGGCTTATAGCCTTGGGGGGTGGGGCAGGCCAACTTCGTCCGCCGGACTCGAAATGGCGCGAGACTTTGCGAGGTGCCTCCGTGTGGCAAAAATAGGCCGCGGGCAGAGCGGCACCCAAAAATTCCCGCCCGAAGGCCGGGGCGCCAAGTTCGTCCAGCGGAAAAAGGCCACAAAAACGCGTGGGCAATAGCCTAGGGGGGTGGGGCTGGCTGACTTCTACCGCCGGACTCGGAATGGCGCGAGACATTGTGAGGCGCCTCCGTATGCCAAAAATAGGCCGCAGGCACAGCCGCGCCCAAAAATACCCGCCCGAAGGCCTGGTCGCCAAGTTCGTCCAGCGGAAAAAGGCCACAAAAACGGGTGGGCTATAGCCTTGGGGGGTGGGGCTGGCCGACTTCGTCCGCCAGACTCGGAATGGCGCGAGACTTTGCGAGCGGCCTCCCTGTGCCAAAAATAGGACCCGGGCACAGCCGCGTCCAAAAATAACCGCCCGGAGGCCGGGGCGCCAAGTTCGTCCTCCGGAAAAAGGCCACAAAAACGGGTGGGCTATAGCCTTGGGGGGTGGGGCTGGCTACTTCGTCCGCCGGACTCGGAATGGCGTGAGACTTTGCGAGGGGCCTCCGTGTGCCGAAAATAGGCCGCGGACACAGCCGCGTCCAAAAATACCCGCCCGAAGGCCACAAAATCGGGTGGGCTATAGCCTTCGGGGGTGAAGCTGGCCCACTTCGTCCGCCGGACTCGGAATGGCGCGAGACTTTGCGAGGCACCTCCGTGTGCCAAAAATAGGCCGCGGTCACAGCCGCGCCCAAAAATACCCACCCGAAGGCCGGGGCGCCAAGTTCGTCCAGCGGAAAAAGGCCACAAAAACGGGTGGGCTATAGCCTTGGGGGGGGGGCTGGCCAACTTCGTCCGCCGGACTCGGAATGGCGCGAGACTTTGCAAGGCGCCTCCGTGTGCCAAAAATAGGCTGCGGGCACAGCCGCGCGCAAAAATACCTGCCCGAAGGCCGCGGCGCCAAGTTCGTCCAGCGGAAAAAGGCCACAAAAACGGGCGGGCTATAGCCTTGGGGGGTGGGGCTGGCCAACTTCGTCCGCCGGGCTCGGAATGGCGTGAGACTTTGCGAGGCCGCGGGCACAACCGCACCCAAAAATACCCGCCCAAAGGCAGCGGCGCCAAGTTCGTCCAGTGGAAAAAGGCCACAAAAACGGGTGGGCTATAGCCTTGGGGGGTGGGGCTGGCCAACTTCGTCCGCCGGACTCGGAATGGCGTGTGACTTTGCGAGCGGCCTCCGTGTGCCAAAAATAGGCGGCGGGCACAGCCGCGTCCAAAAATAACCGCCCGAAGGCCGGGGCGCCAAGTTCGTCCAGCGGAAAAAGGCCACAAAAACGGGTGGGCTATAGCCTTGGGGGGTGGGGCTGGCCGACTTCGTCCGCCAGACTCGGAATGGCGCGAGACTTTGCGAGCGGCCTCCCTGTGCCAAAAATAGGACCCGGGCACAGCCGCGTCCAAAAATAACCGCCCGGAGGCCGGGGCGCCAAGTTCGTCCTCCGGAAAAAGGCCACAAAAACGGGTGGGCTGTAGCCTCGGGGGGTGGGGCTGCCCAACTTCGTCCGCCGGACTCGGAATGGTGCGAGACTTTGCGAGCAGCCTCCCTATGCCAAAAATAGGCCCCGAGCACAGCCGCGCCCAAAAATAACCGCCCGAAGGCCAGGGCGCCAAGTTCGTCCAGCGGAAAAAGGCCACAAAAACGGGCGGGCTATAGCCTTGGGGGGTGGGGCTGGCCAACTTCGTCCGCCGGGCTCGAAATGGCGTGAGACTTTGCGAGGCCGTGGGTACAACCGCACCCAAAAATACCCTCCCAAAGGCAGCGGCGCCAAGTTCGTCCAGTGGAAAAAGGCCACAAAAACGGGTGGGCTATAGCCTTGGGGGGTGGGGCTGGCCAACTTCGTCCGCCGGACTCGGAATGGCGCGAGACTTTGCGAGTGGCCTCCCTGTGCATAAAATAGGACCCGGGCACAGCCGCACCCAAAAATAACCGCCCGGAGGCCGGGGCGCCAAGTTCGTCCAGCGGAAAAATGGCCAAAAAACGGGTGGGCTATAGCCTTCGGGGGAGGGGCTGGCCAACTTCGTCCGCCCTACTCGGAATGGGGCAAGACTTTGCGAGCAGCCTCTGTGTGCCAAAAATAGGCCGCGGGCACAGCCAGGCGTAAAAATAACCCCCCGAACGTCGGCGCGCCCAAACCCTCCAGCGGAAAAATGGCCAAAAAACGGGTGGGCTATAGCCTTGGGGGGAGGGGCTGGCCCACTTCGTCCGCCTGACTCGGAATGGGGCGAGACTTTGTGAGCGGCCTCCGCGTGCTAAAAATAAGCCACGGACACAGCCGCACCCAAAAATAACCCCCCGAAGGCCGGCGCGCCCAAACCCCCCAGCGGAAAAATGGCCGAAAAACGGGTGGGTTATAGCCTTGGGGGGAGGGGCTGGCCAACTTCGTCCGCCCTACTCGGAATGGGGCAAGACTTTGCGAGCAGCCTCTGTGTGCCAAAAATAGGCCGCGGGCACAGCCGCGCCCAAAAATAACCCCCCGAAGGCCGGCGCGCCCAAACCCCCCAGCGGAAAAATGGCCAAAAAACGGGTGGGCTATAGCCTTGCGGGGAGGGGCTGGCCAACTTCGTCCGCCGGACTCGGAATGGGGCGAGCCTTTGCGAGTGGCCTCCGCGTGCCAAAAATAGGCCGTGGGCACAGCCGCGCCCAAAAATAACAGCCCGAAGGCTGGGGCGCCAAGTTCGTCCAGCGGAAAAATGGACAAAAAACGGGTGGGCTATAGCCTTCGGGGGAGGGGCTGGCCAACTTCGTCCGCCGGACTCGGAATGGGGCGAGACTTTGCGAGCGGCCTCCGTGTGCCAAAAATAGGCCCCGGACACAGCCGCGCCCCAAAATAACCGCCCGAAGGCCTGGGCGCCAAGTTCGTCCAGCGGAAAAAGGCCACAAAAACGGGTGGGCTATAGCCTTCGGGGGTGGGGCTGGCCAACTTCGTCCGCCGGACATGGAATGGATCGAGACTTTGCGAGCGGCCTCCGTGTGCCAAAAATAGGCCCCGGGCACAGCCGAGCCCAAAAATAACCTCCCAAAGGCCGGGGCGCCAAGTTCGTCCAGCGGAAAAAGGCCACAAAAACGGGTGGGCTATAGCCTTGGGGGGAGGGGCTGGCCAACTTCGTCCGCCGGACTCGGAATAGCGCGAGACTTTGCGAGCGGCCTCCGTTTGCCAAAAATAGGCCACGGGCACAGCCGCGCCCAAAAATAACCACCCAAAGGTCGGCGCGCCCAAACCCTCCAGCGGAAAAATGGCAAAAAAACGGGTGGGCTATATCCTTGGGGGGTGGGGCTGGCCAACTTCGTCCGCCGGACTCGGAATGGAGCGAGACTTTGCGAGCGGCCTCCGTGTGCAAAACATAGGCCCCGGGCCCAGCCGCGGCGAAAAATAACCGCCCGAAGGCCGGGCGCCAAGTTCGTCCAGCGGAAAAAGGCCACAAAAACGGGTGGGCTATAGCCTTCGGGGTTGGGGCAGGCCAACTTCGTCCGCCGGGCTCGGAATGGCGCGAGACTTTGAGAGCGGCCTCCGTGTGCCAAAAATAGGCCCCGGGCACAGCCGCGCCCAAAAATAACCGTCCGAAGGCCGGGGCACCAAGTTCGTCCAGCGGAAAAAGGCCACAAAAACGGGTGGGCTATAGCCTTCGGGGGTGGGGCTGGCCAACTTCGTCCGCCGGACTCGGAATGGCGCGAGCCTTTGCGAGCGGCCTCCGTGTGCCAAAAATAGGCCCCGGGCACAGCCGCGCCCCAAAATAACTACCCGAAGGCCTGGGCGCCAAGTTCGTCCAGCGGAAAAAGGCCACAAAAACGGGTGGGCAATAGCCTTGGGGGGTGGGGCTGGCCAAGTTCGTCCGCCGGACACGGAATGGAGCGAGACTTTGCGAGCGGCCTCCGTGTGCCAAAAATAGTCCCCGGACCCAGCCGCACCCAAAAATGACCGCCCGAAGGCCGGGGCGCCAAGTTCGTCCAGCGGAAAAAGGCGACAAAAACGGGTGGGCTATAGCCTTGGGGTGTGGGGCTGGCCCACTTCGTCCGCCGGGCTCGGAATGCAGCGAGACTTTGCGAGCGGCCTCCGTTTGCCAAAAATAGGCCCCGGACCCAGCCGCGCCCAAAAATAACCGCCCGAAGGCCGGGGCGCCAAGTTCGTCCAGCGGAAAAAGGCCACAAAAACGGGTGGGCTATAGCCTTGAGGGGTGGGGCTGGCCCACTTCGTCCGCCGGACTCGGAATGGCGCGAGACTTTGAGAGCGGCCTCCGTGTGCCAAAAATAGACCCCGGTCACAGCCGAGTCCAAAAATAACCTCCCGAAGGCCGGGGCGCCAAGTTCATCCAGCGGAAAATGGCCACAAAAACGGGTGGGCTATAGCCTTGGGGGGTGGGGCTGGCCAACTTCGTCCGCCGGACTCGGAATGGAGCGAGAATTTGCGAGCGGCCTCCGTTTGCCAAAAATAGGCCCCGGACACAGCCGCGCCCAAAAATAACGGCCCGAAGGCCGGGGCGCCAAGTTTGTCCAGCGGAAAAAGGCCACAAAAACGGGTGGGCTATAGCCTTGGGGGGTGGGGCTGGCCAACTTCGTCTGCCGGACTCGGAATGGTGCGAGACTTTGCGAGCGGCCTCCGTGTGCCAAAAATAGGCCCTGGGCACAGCCGCGACCCAAAATAACCGCCCGAAGGCCGGGGCGCCAAGTTCGTCCAGCGGAAAAAGGCCACAAAAACGGGTGGGCAATAGCCTTGGGGGGTGGGGCTGGCCAAGTTCGTCCGCCGGACACGGAATGGATCGAGACTTTGCGAGCGGCCTCCGTGTGCCAAAAATAGTCCCCGGACCCAGCCGCACCCAAAAATAACCGCCCGAAGGCCGGGGCGCCAAGTTCGTCCAGCGGAAAAAGGCCACAAAAACGGGTGGGCTATAGCCTTGGGGGGAGGGGCTGGCCAACTTCGTCCGCCGGACTCGGAATAGCGCGAGACTTTGCGAGCGGCCTCCGTTTGCCAAAAATAGGCCACGGGCACAGCCGCGCCCAAAAATAACCACCCGAAGGTCGGCGCGCCCAAACCCTCCAGCGGAAAAATGGCAAAAAAACGGGTGGGCTATAGCCTTGGGGGGTGGGGCTGGCCAACTTCGTCCGCCGGACTCGGAATGGAGCGAGACTTTGCGAGCGGCCTCCGTGTGCCAAAAATAGTCCCCGGACCCAGCCGCACCCAAAAATAACCGCCCGAAGGCCGGGGCGCCAAGTTCGTCCAGCGGAAAAAGGCCACAAAAACGGGTGGGCTATAGCCTTCGGGGTTGGGGCTGGCCCACTTCGTCCGCCGGGCTCGGAATGGCGCGAGACTTTGAGAGCGGCCTCCGTGTGCCAAAAATAGGCCCCGGGCACAGTCGCGCCCAAAAATAACCGTCCGAAGGCCGGGGCGCCAAGTTCGTCCAGCGGAAAAAGGCCACAAAAACGGGTGGGCTATAGCCTTCGGGGGTGGGGCTGGCCAACTTCGTCCGCCGGACTCGGAATGGCGCGAGCCTTTGCGAGCGGCCTCCGTGTGCCAAAAATAGGCCCCGGACACAGCCGCGCCCCAAAATAACCGCCCGAAGGCCTGGGCGCCAAGTTCGTCCAGCGGAAAAAGGCCACAAAAACGGGTGGGCTATAGCCTTGGGGCGTGGGGCTGGCCAACTTCGTCCGCCGGACTCGGAATGGCGCCAGACTTTGCGAGGCGCCTCCGTGTGCCAAAAATAGGCCCTGGACCCAGCCGCGCCCAAAAATAACCGCCCGAAGGCCGGGGCGCCAAGTTCGTCCAGCGGAAAAAGGCCACAAAAACGGGTGGGCTATAGCCTTGGGGGGTGGGGCTGGCCAACTTCGTCCGCCGGACTCGGAATGGAGCGAGAATTTGCGAGCGGCCTCCGTTTGCCAAAAATAGGCCCCGGGCACAGCCGCGCCCAAAAATAACCGTCCGAAGGCCGGGGCGCCAAGTTCGTCCAGCGGAAAAAGGCCACAAAAACGGGTGGGCTATAGCCTTCGGGGGTGGGGCTGGCCAACTTTGTCCGCCGGACTCGGAATGGCGCGAGACTTCGAGAGCGGCCTCCGTGTGCCAAAAATAGGCCCCGGTCACAGCCGAGTCCAAAAATAACCTCCCGAAGGCCGGGGCGCCAAGTTCATCCAGCGGAAAATGGCCACAAAAACGGGTGGGCTATAGCCTTGGGGGGTGGGGCTGGCCAACTTCGTCCGCCGGACTCGGAATGGAGCGAGAATTTGCGAGCGGCCTCCGTTTGCCAAAAATAGTCCCCGGACCCAGCCGCACCCAAAAATGACCGCCCGAAGGCCGGGGCGCCAAGTTCGTCCAGCGGAAAAAGGCGACAAAAACGGGTGGGCTATAGCCTTGGGGTGTGGGGCTGGCCCACTTCGTCCGCCGGACTCGGAATGCAGCGAGACTTTGCGAGCGGCCTCCGTGTGCCAAAAATAGGCCCCGGACCCAGCCGCGCCCAAAAATAACCGCCCGAAGGCCGGGGCGCCAAGTTCGTCCAGCGGAAAAAGGCCACAAAAACGGGTGGGCTATAGCCTTGAGGGGTGGGGCTGGCCAACTTCGTCCGCCGGACTCGGAATGGCGCGAGACTTTGAAGGCGGCCTCCGTGTGCCAAAAATAGACCCCGGTCACAGCCGAGTCCAAAAATAACCTCCCGAAGGCCGGGGCGCCAAGTTCATCCAGCGCAAAATGGCCACAAAAACGGGTGGGCTATAGCCTTGGGGGGTGGGGCTGGCCAACTTCGTCCGCCGGACTCGGAATGGAGCGAGAATTTGCGAGCGGCCTCCGTTTGCCAAAAATAGGCCCCGGACACAGCCGCGCCCAAAAATAACGGCCCGAAGGCCGGGGCGCCAAGTTTGTCCAGCGGAAAAAGGCCACAAAAACGGGTGGGCTATAGCCTTGGGGGGTGGGGCTGGCCAACTTCGTCTGCCGGACTCGGAATGGTGCGAGACTTTGCGAGCGGCCTCCGTGTGCCAAAAATAGGCCCTGGGCACAGCCGCGACCCAAAATAACCGCCCGAAGGCCGGGGCGCCAAGTTCGTCCAGCGGAAAAAGGCCACAAAAACGGGTGGGCAATAGCCTTGGGGGGTGGGGCTGGCCAAGTTCGTCCGCCGGACACGGAATGGATCGAGACTTTGCGAGCGGCCTCCGTGTGCTAAAAATAGTCCCCGGACCCAGCCGCACCCAAAAATAACCGCCCGAAGGCCGGGGCGCCAAGTTCGTCCAGCGGAAAAAGGCCACAAAAACGGGTGGGCTATAGCCTTGGGGGGAGGGGCTGGCCAACTTCGTCCGCCGGACTCGGAATAGCGCGAGACTTTGCGAGCGGCCTCCGTTTGCCAAAAATAGGCCACGGGCACAGCCGCGCCCAAAAATAACCACCCGAAGGTCGGCGCGCCCAAAACCTCCAGCGGAAAAATGGCAAAAAAACGGGTGGGCTATAGCCTTGGGGGGTGGGGCTGGCCAACTTCGTCCGCCGGACTCGGAATGGAGCGAGACTTTGCGAGCGGCCTCCGTGTGCAAAACATAGGCCCCGGGCCCAGCCGCGGCCAAAAATAATCGCCCGAAGGCCGGGACGCCAAGTTCGTCCAGCGGAAAAAGGCCACAAAAACGGGTGGGCTATAGCCTTCGGGGGTGGGGCTGGCCAACTTCGTCCGCCGGACTCGGAATGGCGCGAGACTTCGAGAGCGGCCTCCGTGTGCCAAAAATAGGCCCCGGGCACAGCCGCGCCCAAAACTAACCTCCCGAAGGCCGGGGCGCCAAGTTCATCCAGCGGAAAATGGCCACAAAAACAGGTGGGCTATAGCCTTGGGGGGTGGGGCTGGCCAACTTCGTCTGCCGGACTCGGAATGCAGCGAGACTTTGCGAGCGGCCTCCGTGTGCCAAAAATAGGCCCCGGACCCAGCCGCGCCCAAAAATAACCGCCCGAAGGCCGGGGCGCCAAGTTCGTCCAGCGGAAAAAGGCCACAAAAACGGGTGGGCTATAGCCTTGGGGGGTGGGGCTGGCCAACTTCGTCCGCCGGACTGGGAATGGCGCGAGACTTTGTGAGCGGCCTCCGTGTGCCAAAAATAGGCCCCGGTCAAGCCCGAGTCAAAAAATAACCTCCCGAAGGCCGGGGCGCCAAGTTCATCCAGCGGAAAAGGGCCACAAAAACGGGTGGGCTATAGCCTTGGGGGGTGGGGCTGGCCAACTTCGTCCGCCGGACTCGGAATGGAGCGAGAATTTGCGAGCGGCCTCCGTTTGCCAAAAATAGGCCCCGGGCACAGCCGCGCCAAAAAATAACCGTCCGAAGGCCGGGGCGCCAAGTTCGTCCAGCGGAAAAAGGCCACAAAAACGGGTGGGCTATAGCCTTCGGGGGTGGGGCTGGCCAACTTCGTCCGCCGGACTCGGAATGGCGCGAGACTTCGAGAGCGGCCTCCGTGTGCCAAAAATAGGCCCCGGTCACAGCCGAGTCCAAAAATAACCTCCCGAAGGCCGGGGCGCCAAGTTCATCCAGCGGAAAATGGCCACAAAAACGGGTGGGCTATAGCCTTGGGGGGTGGGCCTGGCCAACTTCGTCCGCCGGACTCGGAATGCAGCGAGACTTTGCGAACGGCCTCCGTGTGCCAAAAATAGGCCCCGGACCCAGCCGCACCCAAAAATGACCGCCCGAAGGCCGGGGGGCCAAGTTCGTCCAGCGGAAAAGGCGACAAAAGCGGGTGGGCTATAGCCTTGGGGTGTGGGGCTGGCCCACTTCGTCCGCCCGGACTCGGAATGCAGCGAGACTTTGCGAACGGCCTCCGTGTGCCAAAAATAGGCCCGGGCACCGCCGCGCCCAAAAATAACCCCCCGAAGGCCGGGCGCCAAGTTCGTCCAGCGGAAAAAGGCCACAAAAACGGGTGGGCTATAGCCTTGAGGGGTGGGGCTGGCCAACTTCGTCCGCCGGACTCGGAATGGCGCGAGACTTTGAAGGCGGCCTCCGTGTGCCAAAAATAGACCCCGGTCACAGCCGAGTCCAAAAATAACCTCCCGAAGGCCGGGGCGCCAAGTTCATCCAGCGGAAAATGGCCACAAAAACGGGTGGGCTATAGCCTTGGGGGGTGGGGCTGGCCAACTTCGTCCGCCGGACTCGGAATGGAGCGAGACTTTGCGAGCGGCCTCCGTGTGCAAAACATAGGCCCCGGGCCCAGCCGCGGCCAAAAATAACCGCCCGAAGGCCGGGACGCCAAGTTCGTCCAGCGGAAAAAGGCCACAAAAACGGGTGGGCTATAGCCTTCGGGGGTGGGGCTGGCCAACTTCGTCCGCCGGACTCGGAATGGCGCGAGCCTTTGCGAGCGGCCTCCGTGTGCCAAAAATAGGCCCCGGGCACAACCGCGCCTCAAAATAACCGCCCGAAGGCCTGGGCGCCAAGTTCGTCCAGCGGAAAAAGGCCACAAAAACGGGTGGGCAATAGCCTTGGGGGGTGGGGCTGGCCAACTTCGTCCGCCGGACACGGAATGGATCGAGACTTTGCGAGCGGCCTCCGTCTGCAAAAAATAGGCCCCGGGCACAGCCGCGCCAAAAAATAACCTCCCGAAGGCCGGGGCGCCAAGTTCATCCAGCGGAAAATGGCCACAAAAACGGGTGGGCTATAGCCTTGGGGGGTGGGGCTGGCCAACTTCGTCTGCCGGACTCGGAATGCAGCGAGACTTTGCGAGCGGCCTCCGTGTGCCAAAAATAGGCCCCGGACCCAGCCGCGCCCAAAAATAACCGCCCGAAGGCCGGGGCGCCAAGTTCGTCCAGCGGAAAATGGCCACAAAAACGGGTGGGCTATAGCCTTGGGGGGTGGGGCTGGCCAACTTCGTCCGCCGGACTCGGAATGGCGCGAGACTTTGTGAGCGGCCTCCGTGTGCCAGAAATAGGCCCCGGTCACAGCCGAGTCCAAAAATAACCTCCCGAAGGCCGGGGCGCCAAGTTCAACCAGCGGAAAAGGGCCACAAAAACGGGTGGGCTATAGCCTTGGGCGTGGGGCTGGCCAACTTCGTCCGCCGGACTCGGAATGGAGCGAGAATTTGCGAGCGGCCTCCGTTTGCCAAAAATAGGCCCCGGGCACAGCCGCGCCCAAAAATAACCGTCCGAAGGCCGGGGCGCCAAGTTCGTCCAGCGGAAAAAGGCCACAAAAACGGGTGGGCTATAGCCTTCGGGGGTGGGGCTGGCCAACTTCGTCCGCCGGACTCGGAATGGCGCGAGACTTCGAGAGCGGCCTCCGTGTGCCAAAAATAGGCCCCGGTCACAGCCGAGTCCAAAAATAACCTCCCGAAGGCCGGGGCGCCAAGTTCATCCAGCGGAAAATGGCCACAAAAACGGGTGGGCTATAGCCTTGGGGGGTGGGCCTGGCCAACTTCGTCCGCCGGACTCGGAATGGAGCGAGAATTTGCGAGCGGCCTCCGTTTGCCAAAAATAGTCCCCGGACCCAGCCGCACCCAAAAATGACCGCCCGAAGGCCGGGGCGCCAAGTTCGTCCAGCGGAAAAAGGCGACAAAAACGGGTGGGCTATAGCCTTGGGGTGTGGGGCTGGCCCACTTCGTCCGCCGGACTCGGAATGCAGCGAGACTTTGCGAACGGCCTCCGTGTGCCAAAAATAGGCCCCGGACCCAGCCGCGCCCAAAAATAACCGCCCGAAGGCCGGGGCGCCAAGTTCGTCCAGCGGAAAAAGGCCACAAAAACGGGTGGGCTATAGCCTTGAGGGGTGGGGCTGGCCAACTTCGTCCGCCGGACTCGGAATGGCGCGAGACTTTGAAGGCGGCCTCCGTGTGCCAAAAATAGACCCCGGTCACAGCCGAGTCCAAAAATAACCTCCCGAAGGCCGGGGCGCCAAGTTCATCCAGCGGAAAATGGCCACAAAAACGGGTGGGCTATAGCCTTGGGGGGTGGGGCTGGCCAACTTCGTCCGCCGGACTCGGAATGGAGCGAGACTTTGCGAGCGGCCTCCGTGTGCAAAACATAGGCCCCGGGCCCAGCCGCGGCCAAAAATAACCGCCCGAAGGCCGGGACGCCAAGTTCGTCCAGCGGAAAAAGGCCACAAAAACGGGTGGGCTATAGCCTTCGGGGGTGGGGCTGGCCAACTTCGTCCGCCGGACTCGGAATGGCGCGAGCCTTTGCGAGCGGCCTCCGTGTGCCAAAAATAGGCCCCGGGCACAGCCGCGCCTCAAAATAACCGCCCGAAGGCCTGGGCGCCAAGTTCGATCCAGCGGAAAAAGGCCACAAAAGCGGGTGGGCAATAGCCTTGGGGGGCGGGGCTGGCCAACTTCGTCCGCCGGACACGGAATGGATCGAGACTTTGCGAGCGGCCTCCGTCTGCAAAAATAGGCCCCGGCACAGCCGCGCCAAAAAGTAACCTCCCGAAGGCCGGGGCGCCAAGTTCATCCAGCGGAAAATGGCCACAAAAACGGGTGGGCTATAGCCTTGGGGGGTGGGGCTGGCCAACTTCGTCAGCCGGACTCGGAATGCAGCGAGACTTTGAGAGCGGCCTCCGTGTGCCAGAAATAGGCCCCGGACACAGCCGCGCCAAAAAATAACCGCCCGAAGGCCGGGGCGCCAAGTTCGTCCAGCGGAAAAAGGCCACAAAAACGGGTGGGCTATAGCCTTGGGGGGTGGGGCTGGCCAACTTCGTCCGCCGGACTCGGAATGGCGCGAGACTTTGTGAGCGGCCTCCGTGTGCCAGAAATAGGCCCCGGTCACAGCCGAGTCCAAAAATAACCTCCCGAAGGCCGGGGCGCGAAGTTCAACCAGCGGAAAAGGGCCACAAAAACGGGTGGGCTATAGCCTTGGGGGGTGGGGCTGGCCAACTTCGTCCGCCGGACTCGGAATGGAGCGAGAATTTGCGAGCGGCCTCCGTTTGCCAAAAATAGGCCCCGGGCACAGCCGCGCCCAAAAATAACCGTCCGAAGGCCGGGGCGCCAAGTTCGTCCAGCGGAAAAAGGCCACAAAAACGGGTGGGCTATAGCCTTCGGGGGTGGGGCTGGCCAACTTCGTCCGCCGGACTCGGAATGGCGCGAGACTTCGAGAGCGGCCTCCGTGTGCCAAAAATAGGCCCCGGTCACAGCCGAGTCCAAAAATAACATCCCGAAGGCCGGGGCGCCAAGTTCATCCAGCGGAAAATGGCCACAAAAACGGGTGGGCTATAGCCTTGGGGGGTGGGGCTGGCCAACTTCGTCCGCCGGACTCGGAATGGAGCGAGAATTTGCGAGCGGCCTCCGTTTGCCAAAAATAGTCCCCGGACCCAGCCGCACCCAAAAATGACCGCCCGAAGGCCGGGGCGCCAAGTTCGTCCAGCGGAAAAAGGCCACAAAAACGGGTGGGCTATAGCCTTGAGGGGTGGGGCTGGCCAACTTCGTCCGCCGGACTCGGAATGCAGCGAGACTTTGCGAGCGGCCTCCGTGTGCCAAAAATATGCCCCGGACCCAGCCGCGCCCAAAAATAACCGCCCGAAGGCCGGGGCGCCAAGTTCGTCCAGCGGAAAAAGGCCACAAAAACGGGTGGGCTATAGCCTTGGGGGGTGGGGCTGGCCAACTTCGTCCGCCGGACTCGGAATGGCGCGAGACTTTGAGAGCGGCCTCCGTGTGCCAAATATAGACCCCGGTCACAGCCGAGTCCAAAAATAACCTCCCGAAGGCCGGGGCGCCAAGTTCCTCCAGCGGAAAATGGCCACAAAAACGGGTGGGCTATAGCCTTGGGGGGTGGGGCTGGTCAACTTCGTCCGCCGGACTCGGAATGGAGCGAGAATTTGCGAGCAGCCTCCGTTTGCAAAAAATAGGCCCCGGACACAGCCGCGCCCAAATTTAACGGCCCGAAGGCCGGGGCGCCAAGTTTGTCCAGCGGAAAAAGGCCACAAAAACGGGTGGGCTATAGCCTTGGGGGGTGGGGCTGGCCAACTTCGTCTGCCGGACTCGGAATGGTGCGAGACTTTGCGAGCGGCCTCCGTGTGCCAAAAATAGGCCCCGGGCACAGCCGCGCCCCAAAATAACCGCCCGAAGGCCGGGGCGCCAAGTTCGTCCAGCGGAAAAAGGCCACAAAAACGGGTGGGCAATAGCCTTGGGGGGTGGGGCTGGCCAAGTTCGTCCGCCGGACACGGAATGGATCGAGACTTTGCGAGCGGCCTCCGTGTGCCAAAAATAGTCCCCGGACCCAGCCGCACCCAAAAATAACCGCCCGAAGGCCGGGGCGCCAAGTTCGTCCAGCGGAAAAAGGCCACAAAAACGGGTGGGCTATAGCCTTGGGGGGAGGGGCTGGCCGACTTCGTCCGCCGGACTCGGAATAGCGCGAGACTTTGCGAGCGGCCTCCGTTTGCCAAAAATAGGCCACGGGCACAGCCGCGCCCAAAAATAACCACCCGAAGGTCGGCGCGCCCAAACCCTCCAGCGGAAAAATGGCAAAAAAATGGGTGGGCTATAGCCTTGGGGGGTGGGGCTGGCCAACTTCGTCCGCCGGACTCGGAATGGAGCGAGACTTTGCGAGCGGCCTCCGTGTGCAAAACATAGGCCCCGGGCCCAGCCGCGGCCAAAAATAACCGCCCGAAGGCCGGGGCGCCAAGTTCGTCCAGCGGAAAAAGGCCACAAAAACGGGTGGGCTATAGCCTTCGGGGTTGGGGCTGGCCCACTTCGTCCGCCGGGCTCGGAATGGCGCGAGACTTTGAGAGCGGCCTCCGTGTGCCAAAAATAGGCCCCGGGCACAGTCGCGCCCAAAAATAACCGTCCGAAGGCCGGGGCGCCAAGTTCGTCCAGCGGAAAAAGGCCACAAAAACGGGTGGGCTATAGCCTTCGGGGGTGGGGCTGGCCAACTTCGTCCGCCGGACTCGGAATAGCGCGAGACTTTGCGAGCGGCCTACGTTTGCCAAAAATAGGCCACGGGCACAGCCGCGCCCAAAAATAACCACCCGAAGGTCGGCGCGCCCAAACCCTCCAGCGGAAAAATGGCAAAAAAACGGGTGGGCTATAGCCTTGGGGGGTGGGGCTGGCCAACTTCGTCCGCCGGACTCGGAATGGAGCGAGACTTTGCGAGCGGCCTCCATGTGCAAAACATAGGCCCCGGGCCCAGCCGCGGCCAAAAATAACCGCCCGAAGGCCGGGGCGCCAAGTTCGTCCAGCGGAAAAAGGCCACAAAAAAGGGTGGGCTATAGCCTTCGGGGTTGGGGCTGGCCCACTTCGTCCGCCGGGCTCGGAATGGCGCGAGACTTTGAGAGCGGCCTCCGTGTGCCAAAAATAGGCCCCGGGCACAGTCGCGCCCAAAAATAACCGTCCGAAGGCCGGGGCGCCAAGGTCGTCCAGCGGAAAAAGGCCACAAAAACGGGTGGGCTATAGCCTTCGGGGGTGGGGCTGGCCAACTTCGTCCGCCGGACTCGGAATGGCGCGAGCCTTTGCGAGCGGCCTCCGTGTGCCAAAAATAGGCCCCGAGCACAGCCGCGCCCCAAAATAACCGTCCGAAGGCCTGGGCGCCAAGTTCGTCCAGCGGAAAAAGGCCACAAAAACGGGTGGGCAATAGCCTTGGGGGGTGGGGCTGGCCAACTTCGTCCGCCGGACACGGAATGGATTGAGACTTTGCGAGCGGCCTCCGTGTGCCAAAAATAGGCCCCGGGCACAACCGCGCCAAAAAATAACCTCCCGAAGGCCGGGGCGCCAAGTTCATCCAGCGGAAAATGGCCACAAAAACGGGTGGGCTATAGCCTTGGGGGGTGGGGCTGGCCAACTTCGTCTGCCGGACTCGGAATGCAGCGAGACTTTGCGAGCGGCCTCCGTGTGCCAAAAATAGGCCCCGGACCCAGCCGCGCCCAAAAATAACCGCCCGAAGGCCGGGGCAGCAAGTTCGTCCAGCGGAAAAAGGCCACAAAAACGGGTGGGCTATAGCCTTGGGGGGTGGGGCTGGCCAACTTCGTCCGCCGGACTCGGAATGGCGCGAGACTTTGCGAGCCGCCTCTGTGTGCCAAAAATAGGCTGCGGGCACAGCCGCGCCCAAAAATACCCGCCAAAAGGCGGGGGCGCCAAGTTCGTCCAGCGGAAAAAGGCCACAAAAACGGGTGGGCTATAGCCTTGGGGGGTGGGGCTGGCCGACTTCGTCCGCCGGACTCGGAATGGCGCGAGACTTTACGAGGCGCCTCCGTGTGCCAAAAATAGGCCGCGGGCACAGCCGTACCCAAAAATACCCCCCCGAATACCGGGGCGCCAAGTTCGTCCAGCGGAAAAAGGCCACAAAAACGGGTGGGCTATAGCCTTGGGAGGTGGGGCTGGCCAACTTCGTCTGCCGGACTCGGAATGTCGCGAGACTTTTTGAGGCGCCTCTGTGTGCCGAAAATTGGCTGCGGGCACAGCCACGCCCAAAAATAAGTCCCCGAAGGTCGTGGTGCCAAAACCACCCAGCGGAAAAATGGCCAAAAAACGGGTTGGCTATAGCCTTGGTGGGGGGCGCGGGCGAAGTGCGTTCGCCGGACTCGGAATGGGGCGAGACTTTGCGAGGGGCCTCGGGTGCCAAAAATAAGCCACGGGCAAAGCCGCGCCCAAAAATAAGCGCCCGAAGGTCGTGGTGACAAAACCCCCCAGCGGAAAAATGGCCAAAAAATGGGTGGGCCTTGCTGGGGGGCGCGGGCGAAGTTCGTCCGCCGGACTCGGAATGGGGCGAGACTTTGCGAGGGGCCTCGGGGTACCAAAAATAAGCCGCGGACAAAGCCGCGCCCAAAAATAAGCGCCCGAAGGTCGTGGTGACAAAACCCCCCAGCGGAAAAATGGCCAAAAAAAGGGTGGGCTATAGCCTTGCTGGGGAGCGCGGGCGAAGTTCGTCCGCCGGACTCGGAATGGGGCGATACTTTGCGAGGGGCCTCGGGGTGCCAAAAATAAGCTGCGGTCAAAGCCGCGCCAAAAAATAAGCCCCCGAAGGTCGTGGTGCCAAAACCCCCCAGCGGAAAAATGCTCAAAAAACGGTGGGCTATAGCCTTGGTGGGGGGCGCGGGCGAAGTTCGTCCGCCGGACTCGGAATGTGGCGAGACTTTGCGAGGGGCCTCGGGGTGCCAAAAATAAGCCGCGGGCAAAGCCGCGCCCAAAAATAAGCGCCCGAAGGTCGTGGTGACAAAACCCCCCAGCGGAAAAATGGCCAAAAAAAGGGTGGGCTATAGCCTTGCTGGGGGGCGCGGGCGAAGTTCGTCCGCCGGACTCGGAATGGGGCGAGACTTTGCGACGGGCCTCGGGGTGCCAAACATAAGCCGCGGGCAAAGCCGCGCCCAAAAATAAGAGCCCGAAGGTCGTGGTGCCAAAACCCATCAGCGGAAAAATGGCCAAAAAACGGGTGGGCTATGGCCTTGGTGGGGGGCGCGGGCGAAGTTCGTCCGCCGGACTCGGAATGGGGCGAGACTTTACGAGGGGCCTTGTGGTGCCAAATATAAGCCGCGGGCCAAGCCGTGCCCAAAAATAAGCGCCCGAAGGTCGTGGTGCCAAAACCCCCCAGCGGAAAAATGTCCAAAAAACGGGTGGGCTATAGCCTTGCTTGGGGGCGCGGGCGAAGTTCGTCCGCCGGACTCGGAATGGGGTGAGACTTTGCGATGGGCCTCGGGGTGCCAAAAATAAGCCGCGGCCAAAGCCGCGCCCTAGAATAAGCCCCCGAAGGTCGTGGTGCAAAAACCCCCCAGCGGAAAAATGGCCAAAAAACGGGTGGGCTATAGCCTTGGTGGGGGGCGCGGGCGAAGCTCGTCCGCCGGACTCGGAATGGGGCGAGACTTTGCGAGGGGCCTCGGGGTGCCAAAAATAAGCTGCGGGCAAAGCCACGAACAAAAATAAGCGCCCGATGGTCGTGTTCCCAAAACCCCCCAACGGAAAATTGCCAAAAAACGGGTGGTCTATAGCCTTGGTGGGGGGCGCGGGCGAAGTTCGTCCGCCGGACTCGGAATGGGGCGAGACTTTGCGAGGGGCCTCGGGGTGCCAAAAATAAGCTGCGGGCAAAGCCGCGAACAAAAATAAGCGCCCGAAGGTCGTGGTCCCAAAACCCCCCAGCGGAAAATTGCCAAAAAACGGGTGGGCTATAGCCTTGGTGGGGGGCGCGGGCGAAGTTCGTCCGCCGGACTCGGAATGGGGCGAGACTTTGCGAGGGGCCTCAGGGTGCCAAATATTAGCCGCGGACAAAGCCGCGCCCAAAAATAAGCGCCCGAAGGTCGTGGTGCCAAAACCCCCCAGCGGAAAAATGGCCAAAAAACGGGTGGGCTATAGCCTTGGTGGGGGGCACGGGCGAAGTTCGTCCGCCGGACTCGGAATGGGGCGAGACTTTGCGAGGGCCTCGGGGTGCCAAAAATAAGCCGCGGGTAAAGCCGCGCCCAAAAATAAGCCCCCGAAGGTCGTGGTACCAAAACCCCCCAGCGGAAAAATGGCAAAAAAACGGTTGGGCGATAGCCTTGGTGGGGGGCGCGGGCGAAGTTCGTCTGCCGGACTCGGAATGGGGCGAGACTTTGCGAGGGGCCTTGGGGTGCCAAAAATAAGCGACGGGCAAAGTCGCACCCAAAAATAAGCCCCCGACGGTCGTGGTGCCAAAACCCCCCAGCGGAAAAATGGCCAAAAAAAGGGTGGGCTATAGCCTTGGTGGGGGGCGCGGGCGAAGTTCGTCTGCCGGACTCGGAATGGGGCGAGACTTTGTGAGGGGCCTTGGGGTGCCAAAAATAAGCTACGGGCAAAGTCGCACCCAAAAATAAGCCCCCGACGGTCGTGGTGCCAAAACCCCCCAGCGGAAAAATGGCCAAAAAAAGGGTGGGCTATAGCCTTGGTGGGGCGCTGGCGAAGTTCGTCCGCGGACTCGGAATGGGGTGAGACTTTGCGAGGGGCCTCGGGGTGCCAAACATAAGCCGCGGGCAAAGCCGCGCCCAAAAATAAGAGCCCGAAGGTCGTGGTGCCAAAACCCATCAGCGGAAAAATGGCCAAAAAACGGGTGGGCTATGGCCTTGGTGGGGGCCGCGGGCGATGTTCGTCCGACGGACTCGGAATGGGGCGAGACTTTACGGGGGGCCTTGTGGTGCCAAAAGATAAGCCATGGGCCAAGCCGCGCCCAAAATAAGCGCCCGAAGGTCGTGGTGCCAAACCCCCAGCGGAAAAATGGCCAAAAAGCGGGTGGGCTATAGCCTTGCTTGGGGCGCGAGGCGGAGTTCGTCCGCGGACACGGAGTGGGGCGAGACTTTGCGAGGGGCCTCAGGGTGCCAAAAATAAGCAGCGGGCAAAGCCGCGCCCAAAAATAAGCCCCCGAAGGTCGTGGTGCCAAAACCCCAGCGGAAAAATGGCCAAAAACGGGTGGGCTATAGCCTTGGTGGGGGCGCGGGCCAAGTTCGTCCGCCGGACTCGGAAAGGGGCGAGACTTTGCGAGGGCCTCGGGGTGCCAAAAATAAGCCTCGGGAAAAGCGCGCCCAAAAATAAGCCCCCGAAGGTCGTGGTACCAAAACCCCCCAGCGGAAAAATGGCAAAAAAACGGTTGGGCTATAGCCTTGGTGGGGGGCGCGGGCGAAGTTCGTCTGCCGGACTCGGAATGGGGCGAGACTTTGCGAGGGGCCTTGGGGTGCCAAAAATAAGCTACGGGCAAAGTCGCACCCAAAAATAAGCCCCCGACGGTCGTGGTGCCAAAACCCCCCAGCGGAAAAATGGCCAAAAAAAGGGTGGGCTATAGCCTTGGTGGGGGGTGCGGGCGAAGTTCGTCTGCCGGACTCGGAATGGGGCGAGACTTTGCGAGGGGCCTTGGGGTGCCAAAAATAAGCGACGGGCAAAGTCGCACCCAAAAATAAGCCCCCGACGGTCGTGGTGCCAAAACCCCCCAGCGGAAAAATGGCCAAAAAAAGGGTGGGCTATAGCCTTGGTGGGGGGCGCGGGCGAAGTTCGTCTGCCGGACTCGGAATGGGGCGAGACTTTGCGAGGGGCCTTGGGGTGCCAAAAATAAGCTACGGGCAAAGTCGCACCCAAAAATAAGCCCCCGACGGTCGTGGTGCCAAAACCCCCCAGCGGAAAAATGGCCAAAAAAAGGGTGGGCTATAGCCTTGGTGGGGGGCGCGGGCGAAGTTCGTCCGCCGGACTCGGAATGGGGTGAGACTTTGTGACGGGCCTCGGGGTGCCAAACATAAGCCGCGGGCAAAGCCGCGCCCAAAAATAAGAGCCCGAAGGTCGTGGTGCCAAAACCCATCAGCGGAAAAATGGCCAAAAAACGGGTGGGCTATGGCCTTGGTGGGGGGCGCGGGCGAAGTTCGTCCGCCGGACTCGGAATGGGGCGAGACTTTACGGGGGGCCTTGTGGTGCCAAAGATAAGCCGAAGGCCAAGCCGCGCCCAAAAATAAGCGCCCGAAGGTCGTGGTGCCAAAACCCCCCAGCGGAAAAATGGCCAAAAAACGGGTGGGCTATAGCCTTGCTTGGGGGCGCGGGCGAAGTTCGTCCGCCGGACTCGGAATGGGGCGAGACTTTGCGAGGGGCCTCAGGGTGCCAAAAATAAGCAGCGGACAAAGCCGCGCCCAAAAATAAGCGCCCGAAGGTCGTGGTGCCAAAACCCCCCAGCGGAAAAATGGCCAAAAAACGGGTGGGCTATAGCCTTGGTGGGGGGCGCGGGCGAAGTTCGTCCGCCGGACTCGGAATGGGGCGAGACTTTGCGAGGGCCTCGGGGTGCCAAAAATAAGCCGCGGGTAAAGCCGCGCCCAAAAATAAGCCCCCGAAGGTCGTGGTACCAAAACCCCCCAGCGGAAAAATGGCAAAAAAACGGTTGGGCTATAGCCTTGGTGGGGGGCGCGGGCGAAGTTCGTCTGCCGGACTCGGAATGGGGCGAGACTTTGCGAGGGGCCTTGGGGTGCCAAAAATAAGCTACGGGCAAAGTCGCACCCAAAAATAAGCCCCCGACGGTCGTGGTGCCAAAACCCCCCAGCGGAAAAATGGCCAAAAAAAGGGTGGGCTATAGCCTTGGTGGGGGGCGCGGGCGAAGTTCGTCCGCCGGACTCGGAATGGGGTGAGACTTTGCGACGGGCCTCGGGGTGCCAAACATAAGCCGCGGGCAAAGCCGCGCCCAAAAATAAGAGCCCGAAGGTCGTGGTGCCAAAACCCATCAGCGGAAAAATGGCCAAAAAACGGGTGGGCTATGGCCTTGGTGGGGGGCGCGGGCGAAGTTCGTCCGCCGGACTCGGAATGGGGCGAGACTTTACGGGGGGCCTTGTGGTGCCAAAGATAAGCCGCGGGCCAAGCCGCGCCCAAAAATAAGCGCCCGAAGGTCGTGGTGCCAAAACCCCCCAGCGGAAAAATGGCCAAAAAACGGGTGGGCTATAGCCTTGCTTGGGGGCGCGGGCGAAGTTCGTCCGCCGGACTCGGAATGGGGCGAGACTTTGCGAGGGGCCTCAGGGTGCCAAAAATAAGCAGCGGACAAAGCCGCGCCCAAAAATAAGCGCCCGAAGGTCGTGGTGCCAAAACCCCCCAGCGGAAAAATGGCCAAAAAACGGGTGGGCTATAGCCTTGGTGGGCGCGCTGGCGAAGTTCGTCCGCGGACTCGGAATGGGGCGAGACTTTGCGAGGGCCTCGGGGTGCCAAAAATAAGCCATGGTAAAGCCGCGCCCAAAATAAGCCCCCGAAGGTCGTGGTACCAAAACCCCCCAGCGGAAAAATGGCAAAAAAACGGTTGGGCTATAGCCTTGGTGGGGGGCGCGGGCGAAGTTCGTCTGCCGGACTCGGAATGGGGCGAGACTTTGCGAGGGGCCTTGGGGTGCCAAAAATAAGCTACGGGCAAAGTCGCACCCAAAAATAAGCCCCCGACGGTCGTGGTGCCAAAACCCCCCAGCGGAAAAATGGCCAAAAAACGGGTGGGCTATAGCCTTGGTGGGGGGCGCGGGCGAAGTTCGTCCGCCGGACTCGGAATGGGGCGAGACTTTGCGAGGGCCTCGGGGTGCCAAAAATAAGCCGCGGGTAAAGCCGCGCCCAAAAATAAGCCCCCGAAGGTCGTGGTACCAAAACCCCCCAGCGGAAAAATGGCAAAAAAACGGTTGGGCTATAGCCTTGGTGGGGGGCGCGGGCGAAGTTCGTCTGCCGGACTCGGAATGGGGCGAGACTTTGCGAGG
This sequence comes from Citrus sp. QX-2021, assembly GCA_030444885.1. NCBI lineage: Eukaryota > Viridiplantae > Streptophyta > Magnoliopsida > Sapindales > Rutaceae > Citrus > Citrus sp. QX-2021. The sequence continues at coordinate 149,211 of JAUJEF010000203.1, forward strand.
GGCCTTGGGGTGCCAAAAATAAGCTACGGGCAAAGTCGCACCCAAAAATAAGCCCCCGACGGTCGTGGTGCCAAAACCCCCCAGCGGAAAAATGCCCAAAAAAGGGGGGGCAATAGCCTTGGTGGGGGGCGCGGGCGAGTTAAATCACGGACTCGGAATGGGGCGAGACTTTGCGAGGGCCTTGGGGTGCCAAAAATAAGCGACGGGCAAAGTCGCACCCAAAAATAAGCCCCGACGGTCGTGGTGCCAAAACCCCAGCGGAAAAATGGCCAAAAAAGGGTGGGCTATAGCCTTGGTGGGGCGCGGGCGAAGTTAAATCTGCCGGACTCGGAATGGGGCGAGACTTTGCGAGGGGCCTTGGGGTGCCAAAAATAAGCTACGGGCAAAGTCGCACCCAAAAATAAGCCCCCGAAGGTCGTGGTGCCAAAACCCCCCAGCGGAAAAATGGCCAAAAAACGGGTGGGCTATAGCCTTGCTTGGGGGCGCGGGCGAAGTTCGTCCGCCGGACTCGGAATGGGGCGAGACTTTGCGAGGGGCCTCAGGGTGCCAAACATAAGCCGCGGGCAAAGCCGCGCCCAAAAATAAGAGCCCGAAGGTCGTGGTGCCAAAACCCATCAGCGGAAAAATGGCCAAAAAACGGGTGGGCTATGGCCTTGGTGGGGGGCGCGGGCGAAGCTCGTCCGCCGGACTCGGAATGGGGCGAGACTTTGAGAGGGGCCTCGGGGTGCCAAAAATAAGCTGCGGGCAAAGCCACGAACAAAAATAAGCGCCCGATGGTCGTGGTCCCAAAACCCCCCAACGGAAAATTGCCAAAAAACGGGTGGTCTATAGCCTTGGTGGGGGGCGCGGGCGAAGTTCGTCCGCCGGACTCGGAATGGGGCGAGACTTTGCGAGGGGCCTCGGTGTGCCAAAAATAAGCTTCGGGCAAAGCCGCGAACAAAAATAAGCGCCCGAAGGTCGTGGTCCCAAAACCCCCCAGCGGAAAATTGCCAAAAAACGGGTGGGCTATAGCCTTGATGGGGGGCGCGGGCGAAGTTCGTCCGCCGGACTCGGAATGGGGCGAGACTTTGCGAGCGGCCTCAGGGTGCCAAAAATTAGCCGCGGACAAAGCCGCGCCCAAAAATAAGCGCCTGAAGGTCGTGGTGCCAAAACCCCCCAGCGGAAAAATGGCCAAAAAACGGGTGGGCTATAGCCTTGGTGGGGGGCGCGGGCGAAGTTCGTCCGCCGGACTCGGAATGGGGCGAGACTTTGCGAGGGCCTCGGGGTGCCAAAAATAAGCCGCGGGTAAAGCCGCGCCCAAAAATAAGCCCCCGAAGGTCGTGGTACCAAAACCCCCCAGCGGAAAAATGGCAAAAAAAAGGTTGGGCTATAGCCTTGGTGGGGGGCGCGGGCGAAGTTCGTCTGCCGGACTCGGAATGGGGCGAGACTTTGCGAGGGGCCTTGGGGTGCCAAACATAAGCTACGGGCAAAGTCGCACCCAAAAATAAGCCCCCGACGGTCGTGGTGCCAAAACCCCCAGCGGAAAAATGGCCAAAAAAGGGTTGGCGATAGCCTTGGTGGGGCGCGTGGCGAGTTCGTCCGCCGGACTCGGAATGGGGTGAGACTTTGCGACGGGCCTCGGGGTGCCAAACATAAGCCGCGGGCAAAGCCGCGCCCAAAAATAAGAGCCCGAAGGTCGTGGTGCCAAAACCCAACAGCGGAAAAATGGCCAAAAAACGGGTGGGCTATGGCCTTGGTGGGGGGCGCGGGCGGTTAAATCCGCCGGACTCGGAATGGGGTGAGACTTTACGAGGGGCCTTGTGGTGCCAAAGATAAGCCGCGGGCCAAGCCGCGCCCAAAAATAAGTGCCCGAAGGTCGTGGTGCCAAAACCCCCCAGCGGAAAAATGGCCAAAAAACGGGTGGGCTATAGCCTTGCTTGGGGGCGCGGGCGAAGTTCGTCCGCCAGACTCGGAATGGGGCGAGACTTTGCGAGGGGCCTCAGGGTGCCAAAAATAAGCAGCGGACAAAGCCGCGCCCAAAAATAAGCGCCCGAAGGTCGTGGTGCCAAAACCCCCCAGCGGAAAAAAGGCCAAAAAACGGGTGGGCTATAGCCTTGGTGGGGTACGCGGGCGAAGTTCGTCCGCCGGACTCGGAATGGGGCGAGACTTTGCGAGGGCCTCGGGATGCCAAAAATAAGCCGCGGGTAAAGCCGCGCCCAAAAATAAGCCCCCGAAGGTCGTGGTACCAAAACCCCCCAGCGGAAAAATGGCAAAAAAACGGTTGGGCTATAGCCTTGGTGGGGGGCGCGGGCGAAGTTCGTCTGCCGGACTCGGAATGGGGCGAAACTTTGCGAGGGGCCTTGGGGTGCCAAAAATAAGCTACGGGCAAAGTCGCACCCAAAAATAAGCCCCCGACGGTCGTGGTGCCAAAACCCCCCAGCGGAAAAATGGCCAAAAAGGTGGGCTATAGCCTTGGTGAAGCGCGCGGCGAGATTCGTCCGCCGGACTCGGAATGGGGTGAGACTTTGCGACGGGCCTCGGGGTGCCAAACATAAGCCGCGGGCAAAGCCGCGCCCAAAAATAAGAGCCCGAAGGTCGTGGTGCCAAAACCCATCAGCGGAAAAATGGCCAAAAAACGGGTGGGCTATGGCCTTGGTGGGGGGCGCGGGCGAAGTTCGTCCGCCGGACTCGGAATGGGGCGAGACTTTACGAGGGGCCTTGTGGTGCCAAAGATAAGACGCGGGCCAAGCCGCGCCCAAAAATAAGCGCCCGAAGGTCGTGGTGCCAAAACCCCCCAGCGGAAAAATGGCCAAAAAACGGGTGGGCTATAGCCTTGCTTGGGGGCGCGGGCGAAGTTCGTCCGCCGGACTCGGAATGGGGTGAGACTTTGCGAGGGGCCTCGGGGTGCCAAAAATAAGCCGCGGGCAAAGCCGCGTCCAAAAATAAGCCCCCGAAGGTCGTGGTACCAAAACCCCCCAGCGGAAAAATGGCAAAAAAACGGTTGGGCTATAGCCTTGGTGGGGGGCGCGGGCGAAGTTCGTCTGCCGGACTCGGAATGGGGCGAGACTTTGCGAGGGGCCTTGGGGTGCCAAAAATAAGCCGCAGGCAAAGCCGCGCCCTAGAATAAGCCCCCGAAGGTCGTGGTGCAAAAAACCCCCAGCGGAAAAATGGCCAAAAAACGGGTGGGCTATAGCCTTGGTGGGGGGCGCGGGCGAAGCTCGTCCGCCGGACTCGGAATGGGGCGAGACTTTACGAGGGGCCTCGGGGTGCCAAAAATAAGCCGCGGGCCAAGCCGCGCCCAAAAATAAGCGCCCGAAGGTCGTGGTGCCAAAACCCCCCAGCGGAAAAATGGCCAAAAAACGGGTGGGCTATAGCCTTGCTTGGGGGCGCGGGCGAAGTTCGTCCGCCGGACTCGGAATGGGGTGAGACTTTGCGAGGGGCCTCGGGGTGCCAAAAATAAGCCACGGGCAAAGCCGTGTCCAAAAATAAGCCCCCGAAGGTCGTGGTACCAAAACCCCCCAGCGGAAAAATGGCAAAAAAACGGTTGGGCTATAGCCTTGGTGGGGGGCGCGGGCGAAGTTCGTCTGCCGGACTCGGAATGGGGCGAGACTTTGCGAGGGGCCTTGGGGTGCCAAAAATAAGCTACGGGCAAAGTCGCACCCAAAAATAAGCCCCCGAAGGTCGTGGTGCCAAAACCCCCCAGCGGAAAAATGGCCAAAAAAAGGGTGGGCTATAGCCTTGGTGGGGGGCGCGGGCGAAGTTCGTCCGCCGGACTCGGAATGGGCCGAGACTTTGCGACGGTCCTCGGGGTGCCAAACATAAGCCGCGGGCAAAGCCGCGCCCAAAAATAAGAGCCCGAAGGTCGTGGTGCCAAAACCCATCAGCGGAAAAATGGCCAAAAAACGGGTGGGCTATGGCCTTGGTGGGGGGCGCGGGCGAAGTTCGTCCGCCGGACTCGGAATGGGGCGAGACTTTACGAGGGGCCTTGTGGTGCCAAAGATAAGCCGCGGGCCAAGCCGCGCCCAAAAATAAGCGCCCGAAGGTCGTGGTGCCAAAACCCCCCAGCGGAAAAATGTCCAAAAAACGGGTGGGCTATAGCCTTGCTTGGGGGCGCGGGCGAAGTTCGTCCGCCGGACTCGGAATGGGGTGAGACTTTGCGAGGGGCCTCGGGGTGCCAAAAATAAGCCGCGGGCAAAGCCGCGCCCTAGAATAAGCCCCCGAAGGTCGTGGTGCAAAAACCCCCCAGCGGAAAAATGGCCAAAAAACGGGTGGGCTATAGCCTTGGTGGGGGGCGCGGGCGAAGCTCGTCCGCCGGACTCGGAATGGGGCGAGACTTTGCGAGGGGCCTCGGGGTGCCAAAAATAAGCTGCGGGCAAAGCCACAAACAAAAATAAGCGCCCGATGGTCGTGGTCCCAAAACCCCCCAACGGAAAATTGCCAAAAAACGGGTGGGCTATAGCCTTGGTGGGGGGCGCGGGCGAAGTTCGTCCGCCTGACTCGGAATGGGGCGAGACTTTGCGAGGGGCCTCGGGGTGCCAAAAATAAGCTGTGGGAAAAGCCGCGAACAAAAATAAGCGCCCGAAGGTCGTGGTCCCAAAACCCCCCAGCGGAAAATTGCCAAAAAACGGGTGGGCTATAGCCTTGGTGGGGGGCGCGGGCGAAGTTCGTCCGCCGGACTCGGAATGCGGCGAGACTTTGCGAGGGGCCTCAGGGTGCCAAAAATTAGCCGCGGACAAAGCCGCGCCCAAAAATAAGCGCCCGAAGGTCGTGGTGCCAAAACCCCCCAGCGGAAAAATGGCCAAAAAACGGGTGGGCTATAGCCTTGGTGGGGGGCGCGGGCGAAGTTCGTCCGCCGGACTCGGAATGGGGCGAGACTTTGCGAGGGCCTCGGGGTGCCAAAAATAAGCCGCGGGCCAAGCCGCACCCAAAAATAAGCGCCCGAAGGTCGTGGTGCCAAAACCCCCCAGCGGAAAAATGTCCAAAAAACGGGTGGGCTATAGCCTTGCTTGGCGGCGCGGGCGAAGTTCGTCCGCCGGACTCGGAATGGGGTGAGACTTTGTGAGGGGCCTCGGGGTGCCAAAAATAAGCCGCTGGCAAAGCCGCGTCCAAAAATAAGCCCCCGAAGGTCGTGGTACCAAAACCCCCCAGCGGAAAAATGGCAAAAAAACGGTTCGGCTATAGCCTTGGTGGGGGGCGCGGGCGAAGTTCGTCCGCCGGACTCGGAATGGGGCGAGACTTTGCGAGGGGCCTTGGGGTGCCAAAAATAAGCTACGGGCAAAGTCGCGCCCAAAAATAAGCCCCCGAAGGTCGTGGTACCAAAACCCCCCAGCGGAAAAATGGCCAAAAAAAGGGTGGGCTATAGCCTTGGTGGGGGGCGCCGGCGAAGTTCGTCCGCCGGACTCGGAATAGGGCGAGAATTTGTGAGGGGTCTCGGGGTGCCAAAAATAAGCCGCGGGTAAAGCCGCGCCCAAAAATAAGCGCCCAAAGGTCGTGGTGCCAAAACCCCCAGCGGAAAAAAGGCCAAAAAACGGGTGGGCTATAGCCTTGGTGGGGGGCGCGGACGAAGTTCGTCCGCCGGACTCGGAATGGGGCGAGACTTTGCGAGGGGCCTCGGGGTGCCAAAAGTAAGCCGCGGGCAAAGCCGCACCCAAAAATAAGTGCCCGAAGGCCGTGGTGCCAAAACCCAGCAGCAGAAAAATGGCCAAAAAACGGGTGGGCAATAGCCTTGGTGGGGGGCGCGGGCGAAGTTCGTCCGCCGGACTCGGAATAGGGGCGAGACTTTGCGAGGGCCCTCGGGGTGCCAAAAATAAGCCGCGGGCAAAGCCGCGCCCAAAAATAAGCGCCCAAAGGTCGTGGCGCGCCCAAGCCCCCCTGCGGAAAAATGGCCAAAAAACGGGTGGCCTATAGCCTTGGGGGGAGGGGCTGGCCAACTTCGTCCGCCGGACTCGGAATGGGGCGAGACTTTGCGAGCAGCCTCCGCGTGCCGAAAATAGGCCGCGGGCACAGCAGCGCCCAAAAATTACCCCCCAAAGGTCGTCGCGCCCAAACCCCCCAGTGGAAAAATGGCCAAAAAACGGGTGGGTTATAGCCTTGGGGGGAGGGGCTGGCCAACTTCGTCCGCCGGACTAGGAATGGGGCGAGACTTTGCGAGCGGCCTCCGCGTGCCAAAAACAGGCCGCGGGCACAGCCGCACCCAAAAATAGCCCCCCGAAGGTCGGCGCGCCCAAACCCCACAGCGGAAAAATGGCCAAAAAACGGGTGGGCTATAGCCTTGGGGGGAGGGGCTGGCCAACTTCGTCCGCCGGACTCGGAATGGGGCGAGAATTTGCGAGCACCCTCCGCATGACAAAAATAGGCCGCGGGCACAGCCGCGACCAAAAATAACTGCCTGAAGGCCGGGGCGCCAAGTTCGTCCAGTGGAAAAATGGCCAAAAAACGGTGGGCTATAGCCTTGGGGGGAGGGGCTGGCCAACTTCGTCCGCCGGACTCAGAATGGCGACAGACTTTGCGAGTGGCCTCCGCGTCTCAAAATTTGGCCGCGGGCACAGCCGCGTCCAAAAATAATCCACCGAAGGTTGGCGCGCCCAAACCCCCCAGCGGAAATATGTCCAAAAAACGGTTGGGCTATAGCCTTGGGGGGAGGGGCTGGCCAACTTCGTCCGCCGGACTCGGAATGGGGCGAGACTTTGCGAGCGGCCTCCGTGTGCCGAAAATAGGCCGCGGGCACAGCAGCGCCCAAAAATAACCGCCCAAAGTTCGGCGCGCCCAAACCCCCCAGCGCAAAAATGGCCAAAAAACGGGTGGGCTATAGCCTTGGGGCGAGGGGCAGGCCAACTTCGTCCGCCGGACTCGGAATGGGACGAGACTTTGCGAGCGGCCTCCGTGTGCCAAAAACAGGCTGCGGGCACAGCCGCGCCTAAAAATAGCCCCCCGAAGGTCGGCGCGCCTAAACCCCCCAGCGGAAAAATGGCCAAACAACGGGTGGGCTGTAGCCTTGGGGGGAGGGGCTGGCCAACTTCGTCCGCCGGACTCGGAATGGGGCGAGCCTTTGCGAGCGGCCTCAGCGTGCTAAAAATAGGCCACGGACACAGCCGCACCCAAAAATAACTGCCCGAAGGCCGGGGCGCCAAGTTCGTCCAGTGGAAAAATGGCCAAAAAACGGGTGGGCTATAGCCTTGGGGGGAGGGGCTGGCCAACTTCGTCCGCCGGACTCTAAATGGGGCAAGACATTGCAAGCGGCCTCCGCGTTCCAAAAATAGGCCGCGGGCACAGCCGCGCCCAAAAATAACCGCCCGAAGGCCGGGGCGCCAAGTTCGTCCAGCGGAAAAATGGCCAAAAAACGGGTGGGCTATAGCCTTGCGGGGAGGGGCTGGCCCACTTCGTCCGCCGGACTCGGAATGCGGTGAGACTTTACGAGCGGCCTCCGCGTGCCGCAAATAGGCCGTGGGCACCGCCGCGTCCAAAAATAATCCTCCGAAGGTCAGCGCGCCGAAAACCCCCAGCGGAAAAATGGCCAAAAAACGGGTGGGCTATAGCCTTGGGCGGAGGGGCTGGCCAACTTCATCCGCCGGACTTCGAATGGCGAGAGACTTTGCCAAAAATAAGCCGCTGGCAAAGACGTGCCCGAAGGTCGTGGTGCGAAAACCCCCCAGCGGAAAAATGGCCAAAAAAACGGGTGGGTGATAGCCTTGGTGGGGGGCGCGGGCGAAGTTCGTCCGCCGGACTCGGAAAGGGGAGAGACTTTGCGGGGGGCCTCGGGGTGCGAAAAATAAGCCGCGGGCAAAGCCGCGCCCAAAAATAAGCCCCCGAAGGTCGAGGTGCCAAAACCCCCCAGCGGAAAAATAGCCAAAAAAAGGGTGGGCTATAGCCTTGGTGGGGGGGGCGGGCGAAGTTCGTCCGCCGGACTCGGAATGGCGCGAGACTTTGTGAAGTTCCTCCGTGTGCCAAAAATAGGCCGCGGGCGCAGCCGCGTACAAAAATACCAGCTCGAATGCCGGCGCGCCAAGTTCGTCCAGCGGAAAAAGGCCACAAAATCGGGTGGGCTATAGCCTTGGGGGGAGGGGCTGGCCAACTTCGTACGCCGGACTCGGAATGGGGCATGACTTTGCGGGCGGCCTCCGTGTGCCAAAAATAGGCCGCGAGCACAGCCACGCCCAAAAATAATCCCCCGAAGGTCGGCGCGCCCAAACCCCCCAGCGGAAAAATGGCCAAAAAACGGGTGGGCTATAGCCTTGGGGGGAGAGGCGGGCCGATTTCGTCCGCCGGACTCGGAATGGCGCGAGACATTGCGAGGCCCCTTCGTGTGCCAAAAATAGGCCGTGGGCACAGCCGCGCCCAAAAATACCCGCCCGAAGGCCGGTGCGCCAAGTTTGTCCAGCGGAAAAAGGCCACAAAAACGGGTGGGCTATATCCTTGGGGGGTGGGGCTGGCCAACTTCGTCCGCCGGACTCGGAATGGCGCGAGACTTTGTAAAGTTCCTCCGTGTGCCAAAAATAGGGCGCGGACACAGCCGCGTACAAAAATACCAGCTCGAATGCCGGCGCGCCAAGTTCGTCCAGCGGAAAAAGGCCACAAAAACGGGTGGGCTATAGCCTTGGGGGGTGGGGCTGGCCAACTTCGTCCGCCGGACTCGGAATGGCGCGAGACTTTGCGTGGCATCTCAGTGTGCCAAAAATAGGCCGCGGGCACAGCCGCGCCCAATAATACCAGCCCGAAGGCCGGGTCGCCAAGTTTGTCCAGCAGAAAAAGGCCACAAAAACGGGTGGGCTATAGCCTTGGGGGATGGGGCTGGCCAACTTCGTCCGCCGGACTCGTAATGGGGCGAGACTTTGCGAGCGGTCTCCGCGTACCAAAAATAGGCCGTGGGTACAGCCGCGCCCAAAAATAACCCCCCGAAGGTCGGCGCGCCCAAACCCCCCAGCGGAAAAATGGACAAAAAACGGGTGCACTATAGCCTTGGGGGGAGGGGCTGGCCGACTTCGTCCGCCGGACTCGGAATGGGGCGAACCTTTGTGAGGGGCCTCCGTGTGCCAAAAATAGGCCGCGGGCACAGCCGCGTCCAAAAATAACTGCCCGAAGGTCGGCGCGCCCAAACCCCCCAGCGGAAAAATGGCCAAAAAACGGGTGCGCTATAGACTTGGGGGGAGGGGCTGGCCAACTTCATCCGCCGGACTCGGAATGGGGCGAGACTTTGTGAGCGGCCTCCGCGTACTAAAAATAGGCCACGGGCACAGCCGCACCCAAAAAAAACCCCCCAAGGTAGGCGCGTCCAAACCGCCCAGCGTAAAAATGGCCAAAAAACGGGTGGGCTATAGCCTTGGGGGGAGGGGCTTGCCCACTTCGTCCGCCGGACTCGGAATGGGGCGAGACTTTACGAGCGGCCTCCGCGTGCCAAAAATAGGCCGCGGGCACAGCCACGCCCAAAAATAAGCCCCCGAAGGTTGGCGCGCCCAAACCCCCCAGTGGAAAAATGGCCAAAAAACGGGTGCGCTATAGCCATGGGGGGAGGGGCTGGCCCAGTTCGTCCGCCGGACTCGGAATGAGTCGAGACTTTGCGAGGGGCCTCGGGGTACCAAAAATAAGCCGCGGGCAAAGCCGTGCCCGAAAATAAGCGCCCGAAGGTCGTGGTGCCAAAACCCCCCAGCGGAAAAATGCCCAAAAAACGAGTGGGCTAAAGCCTTAGTGGGGTCGCGGGCGAAGTTCGTCTGCCGGACTCGGAATGGGGCGAGACTTTGCGAGGGGCCTCGGGGTGCCAAAAATAAGCCGCGGCCAAAGCCGTACCCAAAAATAAGCGCCCGAAGGTCGTGGTGCCAAAACCCCCCAGCGGAAAAATGGCCAAAAAACGGGTGGGCTATAGCCTTGCTGGGGGGCGCGGGTGAAGTTCGTCCGCCGGACTCGGAATGGGGCGAGACTTTGCGAGGGGGCTCGGGGTGCCAAAAATAAGCCGCGGGCAAAGCCGCGCCAAAAAATAAGCTCCCGAAGGTCGTGGTGCCAAAACCCCCAGCGGAAAAATGGCCAAAAAACGGGTAGGCTATAGCCTTGGTGGGGGGCGCGGGTGAAGTTTGTCCGCCGGACTCGGAATGGGGTGAGACTTTGTGAGGGGCCTCGGGGTGCCAAAAATAAGCCACGGGCAAAGCCGCGCCCGTAGTTCGTCATGCCAAAACCCCCCAGCGGAAGAATGACCAAAAAACGGGTGGGCTATAGCCATGGTGGGGGGCGAGGGCGAAGTTCGTCCGCCGGACTAGGAATGGGGCGAGACTTTGCGAGGGGCCTCGGGGTGCCAAAAATAAGCCGCGGGCAAAGCCGTACCCAAAAATAAGCGCCCGAAGGTCGTGGTGGTAAAACCCCCCAGCGGAAAAATGGCCAAAAAACGGCTGGGTTATAGCCTTGGTGGTGGGCGCGGGCGAAGTTCGTCTGCCGGACTCGGAATGGGGCGAGACTTTGCGAGGGGCCTCGGGGTGCCACAAATAAGCCGCGGGTAAAGCCGCGCCCAAAAATAAGCGCCCGAAGGTCGTGATGCGAAAATCCCCCAGTGGAAAAATGCCCAAAAAACGGGCGGGCTATAGCCTTGGCGGGGGGCGCGGGCGAAGTTTGTCCGCCGGACTCGGAATGGGGCGAGACTTTGCGAGGGGCCTCGAGGTGCCAAAAATAAGCCGCGGGCAAGGCCGCGCCAAAAAATAAGCTCCCGAAGGTCGTGGTGCCAAAACCCCCCAGCGGAAAAATGGCACAAAACGGGTGGGCTATAGCCTTAGCGGGGGGCGCGGGTGAAGTTTGTCCGCCGGACTCGGAATGGGGCGAGACTTTGCGAGGGGCCTCGGGGTGCCAAAAATAAGCCGCGGGCAAAGCCGCGCCAAAAAATAAGGGCCCGAAGGTTGTGGCGCGAAAACCTCCCAGCGGAAAAATGCCCGAAAAACGGGTGGGCTATAGCCTTGGTGGAGGGCGCGGGCGAAGTTCGTCCCCCGGGCTCGGAATGGGGTGAGACTTTGCGAGGGGCCTCGGGGTACTAAAAATAAGCCGCGGACAAAGCCGCGCGCAAAAATAAGCACCCGAAGGCCGTGGTGCCAAAACCCCCCAGCGGAAAAATGCCCAAAAAACGGGTGGGCTATAGCCTTGGTGGGGGGCGCGGGTGAAGTTTGTCCGCCGGACTCAGAATGGGGTGAGACTTTGCGAGGGGCCTTGGTGTGCCAAAAATAAGCCGCGGACAAAGCTGCGCCCAAAAATAAGTGCCCAAAGGTCGTGGTGCCAAAACCCCCTAGCGGAAAAATGACCAAAAAACGGGTGGGCTATAGCCTTGGTGGGGGCGCGGGCGAAGTTCGTCCGCCGGACTCGGAACGGGGCGAGACTTTGCGAGGGGCCTCGGAGTACCAAAAATAAGCCACGGACAAAGCCGCGCCCAAAAATAAGCGCCCGAAGATCGTGGTGCCAAAACCCCCCAGCGGAAAAATGGCCAAAAAACGGGTGGGCTATAGCCTTGGTGGAGGGCGCGGGCGAAGTTCGTCCCCCGGGCTCGGAATGGGGCGAGACTTTGCGAGGGGCCTCGGGGTACTAAAAATAAACCGCGGACAAAGCCGCGCGCAAAAATAAGCACCCGAAGGCCGTGGTGCCAAAACCCCCCAGCGGAAAAATGCCCAAAAAACGGGTGGGCTATAGCCTTGGTGGGGGGCGTGGGCGAAGTTCGTCCGCCGGACTCGGAATGGGGCGAGACTTTGTGAGGGGCCTCGGGGTGCCCAAAATAAGCCGCGGGCCAAGCCGCGCCCAAAAATCGTGGTGCCAAAATCCCCCAGCGGGAAAATGGCCTAAAAACGGGTGGGCTATAGCCTTGGTGGGGGGCGCGGGCGAAGTTCGTCTGCCGGACTCGGAATGGGGCGAGACTTTGCGAGGGTCCTCGAGGTGCCAAAACTAAGCCGTGGGCAAACCCGCGCCCAAAAATAAGTGCCCGAAGGCCGTGGTGCCAAAACCCCCCAGCGGAAAAATGGCCAAAAAACGGGTGGGCTATAGCCTTGGTGGGAGGCGCGGGCGATGTTCGTCCGCCGGACTCGGAATGGGGCGAGACTTTGCGAGGGGCCTCGGGGTACCAAAACTAAGCCGCGGGCAAAGCCGCGCCAAAAAATGAGCTCCCGAAGGTCGTGGTGCCAAAACCCCCCAGTGGAAAAATGGCACAAAACGGGTGGGCTATGGCCTTGGTGGGGGGCGCGGGTGAAGTTTGTCCGCCGGACTCAGAATGGGGCGAGACTTTGCGAGGGGCCTCGGTGTACCAAAAATAAGCCGCGGACAAAGCTGCGCCCAAAAATAAGTGCCCAAAGGTCGTGGTGCCAAAACCCCCCAGCGGAAAAATGACCAAAAAACGGGTGGGCTATAGCCTTGGTGGGGGCGCGGGCGAAGTTCGTCCGCCGGACTCGGAACGGGGCGAGACTTTGCGGGGGGCCTCGGAGTGCGAAAAATAAGCCACGGACAAAGCCGCGCCCAAAAATAAGCGCCCGAAGGTCGAGGTGCCAAAACCCCCCAGCGGAAAAATGGCCAAAAAATGGGTGGGCTATAGCCTTGGTGGGGGGCGCGGGCGAAGTTCGTCCGCCGGACTCGGAATGGGGCGAGACTTTACGAGGGGCCTCGGGGTGCCACAAATAAGCCACGGGCAAAGCCGTGCCCGAAGGTCGTGGTGCCAAAACCCCCCAGCGGAAAAATAGCCAAAAAAAGGGTGGGCTATAGCCTTGGTGGGGGGCGCGGGCGAAGTTCGTCCGCCGGACTCGGAATGGCGCGAGACTTTGTGAAGTTCCTCCGTGTGCCAAAAATAGGCCGCGGGCGCAGCCGCGTACAAAAATACCAGCTCGAATGCCGGCGCGCCAAGTTCGTCCAGCGGAAAAAGGCCACAAAATCGGGTGGGCTATAGCCTTGGGGGGAGGGGCTGGCCAACTTCGTACGCCGGACTCGGAATGGGGCATGACTTTGCGGGCGGCCTCCGTGTACCAAAAATAGGCCGCGAGCACAGCCACGCCCAAAAATAATCCCCCGAAGGTCGGCGCGCCCAAACCCCCCAGCGGAAAAATGGCCAAAAAACGGGTGGGCTATAGCCTTGGGGGGAGAGGCGGGCCGACTTCGTCCGCCGGACTCGGAATGGCGCGAGACATTGCGAGGCCCCTTCGTGTGCCAAAAATAGGCCGTGGGCACATCCGCGCCCAAAAATACCTGCCCGAAGGCCGGTGCGCCAAGTTTGTCCAGCGGAAAAAGGCCACAAAAACGGGTGGGCTATATCCTTGGGGGGTGGGGCTGGCCAACTTCGTCCGCCGGACTCGGAATGGCGCGAGACTTTGTGAAGTTCCTCCGTGTGCCAAAAATAGGCCGCGGGCACAGCCGCGTACAAAAATACCAGCCCGAATGCCGGGGCGCCAAGTTCGTCCAGCGGAAAAAGGCCACAAAAACGGGTGGGCTATAGCCTTGGGGGGAGGGGCTGGCCAACTTTGTCCGCCGGACTCAGAATGGGGCATGACTTTGCGGACGGCCTCCGTGTGCCAAAAATAGGCCGCGGGCACAGCCGCGCCCAAAAATAATCCCCCGAAGGTTGGCGCGCCCAAACCCCCCAGCGGAAAAATAGCCAAAAAACGGGTGGGCTATAGCCTTGGGGGGAGAGGCTGGCCGACTTCGTCCGCCGGACTCGGAATGGCGCGAGTCTTTGCGAGGCACCTCCGTGTGCCAAAAATAGGCCGCGGGCACCGCCGCCCCCAAAAATACCCTTCCGAAGGCCGGGGCGCCAAGTTCGTTCAGCGGAAAAAGGCCACAAAAGCGGGTGGCCTATAGCCTTGGGGGGTGGGGCTAGCAAACTTCGTCCGCCGGACTCGGAATGGCGCGAGACTTTGTGAAGTTCCTCCTTGTGCCAAAAATAGGGTGCGGGCACAGCCGCGTACAAAAATACCCGCCCGAAGGCCGCGGCGCAAAGTTCGTCCAGCGGAAAAAGGCCACAAAAACGGGTGAGCTATAGCCTTGGGGGTTGGGCTGGCCAACTTCGTCCGCCTGACTCTGAATGGCGCTAGACTTTACGAGGCCCCTCCGTGTGCCAAAAATAGGTCGCGGGCACAGCCGCGCCCAAAATACCCGCACGAAGGCCGGGGCGCCAAGTTCGTCCAGCGGAAAAAGGCCACAAAAACGGGTGGGCTATAGCCTTGGGGGGTGGGGCTGGCCCACTTCATCCGCCGGACTCGGAATGGCGCGAGACCTTGCGAGCGGCCTCCGTGTGCCAAAAATAGGCCCCGGGCACAGCCGCGCCCAATAATAAACCGCCCGAAGGGCGGGGCGCCAAGTTCGTCCGGCGGAAAAAGGCAACAAAAACGGGTGGGCTATACCCTTGGGGGGTGGGGCTGGCCAACTTCGTCCGCCGGACTCGGAATGGTGTGAGACTTTACGAGCGGCCTCCGTGTGCCAAAAATAAGCCCCGGGCGAAGCCGCGCCCATAAATAACCACCTGAAGGCCGGGGCGCCAAGTTCGTCCAGCGGAAAAAGGCCACAAAAACGGGTGGGCTATACCCTTGGGGGGTGGGGCTGGCCGACTTCGTCCGCCGGACTCGGAATGGCGCGAGACTTTGTGAGGCGCCGCCGTGTGCCAAAAATAGGCCGTGGGTACAGCCGCGCCCAAAAATACCCGCCCGAAGGCCGCGGCGCCAAGTTCGTCCAGCGGAAAAAGGCCACAAAAACAGGTGGGCTATAGCCTTGGGGGGTGGGGCTGGCCAACTTCGTCCGCCTGACTCTGAATGGCGCTAGACTTTACGAGGCCCCTCCGTGTGCCAAAATAGGTCGCGGGTACAGCCGTGCCCAAAAATACCCGCCCGAAGGCCGGGGCGCCAAGTTCGTCCAGCGGAAAAAGGCCACAAAAACGGGTGGGCTATAGCCTTGGGGGGTGGGGCTGGCCCACTTCGTCCGCCGGACTCGGAATGGCGCGAGACCTTGCGAGCGGCCTCCGTGTGCCAAAAATAGGCCCCGGGCACAGCCGCGCCCAATAATAAACCGCCCGAAGGGCGGGGCGCCAAGTTCGTCCGGCGGAAAAAGGCAACAAAAACGGGTGGGCTATACCCTTGGGGGGTGGGGCTGGCCAACTTCGTCCGCCGGACTCGGAATGGTGTGAGACTTTACGAGCGGCCTCCGTGTGCCAAAAATAAGCCCCGGGCGAAGCCGCACCCATAAATAACCACCTGAAGGCCGGGGCGCCAAGTTCGTCCAGCGGAAAAAGGCCACAAAAACGGGTGGGCTATACCCTTGGGGGGTGGGGCTGGCCAACTTCGTCCGCCGGACTCGGAATGGTGCGAGACTTTGTGAGGTGCCACCGTGTGCCAAAAATAGGCCGTGGGTACAGCCGTGCCCAAAAATACCCGCCCGAAGGCCGCGGCGCCAAGTTCGTCCAGCGGAAAAAGGCCACAAAAACGGGTGGGCTATAGCCTTGGGGGGTGGGGCTGGCCAACTTCGTCCGCCGGACACAGAATGGCGCGAGACTTTGCGAGGCGCCTCCGTGTGCCAAAAATACGCCGCGGACACAGCCGCGCCCAAAAATACCCGCCCGAAGGCCGCGGCGCAAAGTTCGTCCCGCGGAAAAAGGCCACAAAAACGGGTGAGCTATAGCCTTGGGGGTTGGGCTGGTCCACTTCGTCCGCCTGACTCTGAATGGCGCTAGACTTTGCGAGGCGCCTCCGTGTGCCAAAAATAGGCCGCGGACACAGCCGCGCCCAAAAATACCCGCCCGAAGGCCGCGGCGCAAAGTTCGTCCAGCGGAAAAAGGCCACAAAAACGGGTGGGCTATAGCCTTTGGGGGTGGGGCTGGCCAACTTCGTCCGCCTGACTCTGAATGGTACGAGACTTTGCGAGGTGCCTCCGTGTGCCAAAAATAGGCCGCGGACACAGCCGCGCCCAAAACTACCCGCCCGAAGGCCGCGGCGCAAAGTTCGTCCAGCGGAAAATGGCCACAAAAACGGGTGGGCTATAGCCTTGGGGGTGGGGCTGGCCCCGCCGTCCGCCCGGACTCGGAATGGCGCGAGACTTTGCGAGAGTGCCTCAGCGTGCCAAAAATAGGCCGCGGACACAGCGCGCTTAAAAATACCCGCCTTGAAGCAGGCGCCAAGTTCGTCCAGCGGAAAAAGGCCACAAAAACGGGTGGGCTATACCCTTGGGGGGTGGGGCTGGCCAACTTCGTCCGCCGGACTCGGAATGGCGCAAGACTTTGCGAGCGGCCTCCGTGTGAAAAAAATAAGCCCCGGGCGAAGCCGCGCCCATAAATAACCGCCCGAAGGCCGGGGCGCCAAGTTCGTCCAGCGGAAAAAGGCCACAAAAACGGGTGGGCTATACCCTTGGGGGGTGGGGCTGGCCAACTTCGTCCGCCGGACTCGGAATGGCGCGAGACTTTGTGAGGCGCCGCCGTGTGCCAAAAATAGGCCGTGGGTACAGCCGCGCCCAAAAATACCCGCCCGAAGGCCGCGGCGCCAAGTTCGTCCAGCGGAAAAAGGCCACAAAAACGGGTGGGCTATAGCCTTGGGGGGTGGGGCTGGCCAACTTCGTCCGCCGGACTCAGAATGGCGCGAGACTTTGCGAGGCGCCTCCGTGTGCCAAAAATACGCCGCAGACACAGCCGCGCCCAAAAATACCCGCCCGAAGGGCGCGGCGCCAAGTTCGTCCAGCGGAAAAATGGCCAAAAAACGGGTGGGCTATAGCCTTGGGGGGAGGGGCTGGCCAACATCGTCCGCCGGACTCGGAATGGGGCGAGACTTTGCGAACGGCCTCCGCGTGTCAAAAATAGGCCACGGGCACAGCTGCGCCCAAAAATAACCGCCCGAACGTCGGCGCGCCCAAACCCCCCAGCGGAAAAATGGGCAAAAAACGGGTGGGCTATAGCCTTGGGGCGAGGGGCTGGCCAACTTCGTCCGCCGGACTCGGAATGGGGTGAGACTTTGCGAACGGCCTCCGCGAACCAAAAATAAGCCGCGGCCACAGCCGCGCTGAAAAATAACCACCCGAAGGCCGGGGCGCGAAGTTCGTCCAGCGGAAAAATGGCCAAAAAACGGGTGGGCAATAGCCTTTGGGGGAGGGGCTGGCCGACTTCGTCCGCCGGACTGGGAATGGGGCGAGACTTTGCGAGCGGCCTCCGCTTGCCAAAAATATGCAGCGGGCACAGCCGCCCCCAAAAATAACCGCCCGAAGGCCGGGGCGACAAGTTCGTCCAGCGGAAAAATGGCCAAAAAACGGGTGGGCTATAGCCTTGGGGGGAGGGCTGGCCAACTTCGTCCGCCGGACTTCGAATGGGCCGAGACTATGCCAAGGGCCTTTGTGTGCCAAAAATAGGCCGCGGGCACAGCCGCGTCCAAAAATAACCGCCCGAATGTCGGGGCGTCCAAACCCCCCAGCGGAAAAATGGCCAAAAAACGGGTGGGCTATAGCCTTGGGGGGAGGGGCTGGCCAACATCGTCCGCCGGACTCGGAATGGGGCGAGACTTTGCGAGCGGCCTCCACGTGCAAAAAATAGGCCGCGGACACAGCCGCGTCCAAAAATAACCCCCCGAAGGTCGTTGCGCCCAAACCCCCAGCGGAAAAATGGCCAAAAAACGGGTGGGCTATAGCCTTGGGGGGAGGGGCTGGCCCACTTCGTCCGCCGTACTCGGAATGGGACGAGACTTTTCGAGCAGCCTCCGGGTGCCAAAAATAGGCCGCGGGCACAGCCGCGCCCAAAAATAACCGCCCGAAGGCCGGGGCACCAAGTTCATCCAGCGGAAAAATGGCCAAAAAACGGGTGGGCTATAGCCTTGGGAGGAGGGGCTTGCCAACTTCGTCCGCCGGACTCGGAATGGGGCGAGAATTTGCGAGTGGCCTCCGCGTCCCAAAAATAGGCCACGGGCACAGCCGTACCCAAAATAACCGCCCGAAGGTCGGCGCGCCCAAACCCCCCAGCGGAAAAATGGCCAAAGAATGGGTGGACTATAGCCTTGGGGGGAGTGGCAGGCCCACTTCGTACGCCAGTCTCGGAATGGGGCGAGAATTTGCGAGCGGCCTCCGCGTGCCAAAAATAGGCCGCGGGCACAGCCGCGCCCAAAAATAACCGCCCGAAGGCCGGGGCGCCAAGTTCGTCCAGCGGAAAAATGGCCAAAAAACGGGTGGGCTATAGCCTTGGGGGGAGGGGCTGGCCAACATCGTCCGCCGGACTCGGAATGGGGCGAGACTTTGCGAACGGCCTCCGCGTGTCAAAAATAGGCCACGGGCACAGCCGCACCCAAAAATCACCCCCCGAAGGTCGGCGCGCCCAAACACCCCAGCGGAAAAAAGCCAAAAAACGGGTGGGCTATAGCCTTTGGGGGAGGGGCTCGCCCACTTCGTCCGCCGGACTCGGAATGGGGCGAGACTTTGCGAACGGCCTCTGCGTCCTAAAAATAGGCCGCGGGCACAGCTGCGCCCAAAAATAACCGCCGGAAGGCCGGGGCGCCAAGTTCGTCCAGCGGAAAAATGGCCAAAAAACGGGTGGGCTATAGCCTTGGGGGGAGGGGCTGGCCAACTTCGTCCGCCGGACTCGGAATGGGGCGAGACTTTGTGAGCGGCCTCCGCGTGCCAAAAATAGGCCGCGGGGGCAGCCGCGCCCAAAAATAACCGCCCGAAGGCCGGGGCGCCAAGTTCGTCCAGCGGAAAAATGGCCAAAAAACGGGTGGGCTATAGCCTTGGGGGGAGGGGCTGGCCAACTTCGTCCGCCGGACTCGGAATGGGGCGAGCCTTTGCGAGCGGCCTCCGCATGCCAAAAATAGGCCGCGGACACAGCCGCGCCCAAAAATAACCGCCCGACGTTCATCCAGCGGAAAAATGGCCAAAAAACGGGTGGGCTATAGCCTTGGGGGGAGGGGCTGGCCAACTTCGTCCGCCGGACTTGGAATGGGACGAGACTTTGCGAGTGGCCTCCACGTGCCAAAAATAGGCCGCGGGCGCAGCCGCGTCCAAAAATAACCGCCCGAAGGTCGGGGCGCCAAATTCGTCCAGCGGAAACATGGCCAAAAAACGGGTGGGCTATAGGCTTGGGGGGAGGGGCTGGCCAACTTCGTCCGCCGGACTCGGAATGGGGCGAGACTTTGCGAGTGACCTCCGCATGCCAAAAATAGGCCACGGGCACAGCCGCGCCCAAAAATAACCGCCCGAAGGCCGGGGCGCCAACTTCGTCCAGTGGAAAAATGGCCAAAAAACGGGTGGGCTATAGCCTTGGGGGGAGGGGCTGGCCAACATCGTCCGCGGGACTCAGAATGGGGCGAGACTTTGCGAGCGGCCTCCGCGTGCCAAAAATAGGCCCATGGGGCAGCCGCGCCTAAAATAACCGCCCAGCCGGGCGCCAAGTTCGTCCAGCGGAAAAATGGCCAAAAAACGGGTGGGCTATAGCCTTGGGGGGAGGGGCTGGCCAACTTCGTCCGCCGGACTCGGAATGGGGCGAGCCTTTGCGAGCGGCCTCCGCATGCCAAAAATAGGCCGAGGACACAGCCACACCCAAAAATAACCGCCCGACGTTCGTCCAGCGGAAAAATGGCCAAAAAACGGGTGGGCTATAGCCTTGGGGGGAGGGGCTGGCCAACTTCGTCCGCCGGACTCAGAATGGGGCGAGACTTTGCGAGCGGACTCCGCGTGCCAAAAATAGGCCGCGGGTACAGCCGCGCCCAAAAATACCCGCCCGAAGGCCGGAGCGCCAAGTTCATCCAGCGGAAAAAGGCCACAAAAACGGGTGGGCTATAGCCTTGGGGGGTGGGGCTGGCCAACTTCGTCCGCCCGACTCGGAATGGCGCGAGACTTTGCAAGGCGCCTCCGTGTGCCAAAAATAGGCCGCGGGCATAGTCTCTCCCAAAAAAACCCGCCCGAAGGTCAGGGCGCCAGGTTCGTCCAGCGGAAGAAGGCCACAAAAACGGGTGGGCTATAGCCTTGAGGGGTGGGGCTGCCCAACTTCGTCCGCCGGACTAGGAATGGCGCGAGACATTGCGATGCGCCTCCGTGTGCCAAAAATAGGCCGCGGGCACAGCCGCGATCAAAAATACCCGCCCGAAAGCCGGGGCGCCATGTTCGTCCAGCGGAAAAAGGCCACAAAAACGGGTGGGCTATAGCCTTGGGGGGTGGGGCTGGACAACTTCGTCCGTCAAACTCGGAATGGCGCGAGACTTTGCAAGGCGCCTCCATGTGCCAAAAATAGGCCGCGGGTACAGCCGCGCCCAAAAATACCCGCCCGAAGGCCGGAGCGCCAAGTTCATCCAGCGGAAAAAGGCCACAAAAACGGGTGGGCTATAGCCTTGGGGGGTGGGGCTGGCCAACTTCGTCCGCCCGACTCGGAATGGCGTGAGACTTTGCGAGGCGCCTCCGCATGCCAAAAATAGGCTGCGGGCACAGCCGTGCCCAAAAATAACCGCCCGAAGGCTGGGGCGCCAAGTTCGTCCAGCGGAAAAAGGCCACAAAAACGTGTGGGCTATAACCTTGGGGGGTGGGGCTGGCCAACTTCGTCCGCCAGAGTCGGAATGGCGCGAGACTTTGCGAGGCGCCTCCGTGTGAAAAAAATAGGCCGCGGGCACAGCCACAGCCAAAAATACCCACCCGAAGGCCGGGGCGGGAAGTTCGTCCAGCCGAAAAAGGCCACAAAAACGGGTGGGCTATAGCCTTGGGGGGTGGGGCTGGCCAACTTCGTCCGCCGGACTCGGAATGGCGCGAGACATTGCGAGGCGCCTCCGTATGCCAAAAACAGGCTGCGGGCACAGCCGTGCCGAAAAATAACCACCCGAAGGCCGGGGCGCCAAGTTCGTCCAGCGGAAAAAGGCCACAAAAACGGATGGGCTATAGCCTTGGGGGGTGGGGCTGGCCGACTTCGTCCGCCGGACTCGGAATGGCGCGAGACATTACGAGGCGCCTCCGTGTGCAAAAAATAGGCCGAGGGCACAGCCGCGCCCAAAAATACCCGCCCGAAGGGTGGGGCGCCAAGTTCGTCCAGCGGAAAAAGGCCACAAAAACGGGTGGGCTATAGCCTTGGGGGGTGGGGCTGGCCAACATCGTCCGCCGGAGTCGGAATGGCGCGAGACTTTGCGAGGCGCATCCGTGTGCCAAAAATAGGCCGTGGGCACAGCCGCACCCAAAAATACCCACCCGAAGGCCGGGGCGCCAAGTTCGTCCAGCGGAAAAAGGCCACAAAAACGGGTGGGATATAGCCTTGGGGGGTGGGGCTGGCCAACTTCGTCCGCCGGACTCGGAAAGGCGCGAGACTTTGCGAGGCACCTCCGTGTGAAAAAAATAGGCCGCGGGCACAGCCACACCCAAAAATACCCTCCCGAAGGCCGGGGCGGGAAGTTCGTCCAGCCGAAAAAGGCCACAAAAACGGGTGGGCTATAGCCTTGGGGGGTGGGGCTGGCCCACTTCGTCCGCCAGAGTCGGAATGGCGCAAGACTTTGCGAGGGGCCTCCGTGTGAAAAAAATAGGCCGCGGGAACAGCCACACCCAAAAATACCCACCCGAAGGCCGGGGCGGGAAGTTCGTCCAGCCGAAAAAGGCCACAAAAACGGGTGGGCTATAGCCTTGGGGGGTGGGGCTGGCCAACTTCGTCCGCCGGACTCGGAATGGCGCGAGACTTTGCGAGGTGCCTCCGTATGCCAAAAACAGGCTTGGCGCACAGCCGCGCCCAAAAATACCCGCCCGAAGGCCGGGGCGCCAAGTTCGCCCAGCGGAAAAAGGCCGCAAAAACGGGTGGGCTATAGCCTTGGGGGGTGGGGCTGGCCCACTTCGTCCGCCGGACTCGGAACGGCGCGAGACTTTGCGAGGCTCCTCTGTGTGCCAAAAATAGGCCGTGGGCACAGCCGCGCCCAAAAATACCCACCCGAAGGCCGGGGCGCCAAGTTCGTCCAGCGGAAAAAGGCCACAAAAATGGGTGGGCTATAGCCTTGGGGGGTGGGGCTGGCCAACTTCGTCCGCCGGACTTGGAATGGCGCGAGACTTTGCAAGGAGCCTCCGTGTGCCAAAAATAGGCCGCGGGCACAGCCGCGCCCAAAAATACCAGCCTGAAGGCCGGGGCGCCAAGTTCTTCTAGCGGAAAAAGGCCACGAAAACGGGTGGGCTGTAGCCTTGGGGGGTGGGGCTGGCCGACTTCGTCCGCCAGACTCGGAATGGAGAGAGACTTTGCGAGGCGCCTCCGTGTGCCAAAAATAGGCCACGAGCACAGACGCGCCCAAAAACACCCGCCCGAAGGCCGGGGCGCCAAGTTCGCCCAGCGGAAAAAGGCCGCAAAAACGGGTGGGCTATAGCCTTGGGGGGTGGGGCTGGCCAAATTCGTCCGCCGGACTCGGAATGGCGCGAGACTTTGCGAGGCGCCTCCGTATGCCAAAAATAGGCCACGGGCACAGCCGCGCCCAAAAATACCCGCCCGAAGGCCGGGGCGCCAAATTCGTCCAGCGCAAAAAGGCCAAAAAAATGGGTGGGCTATAGCCTTGGGGGGAGGGGCTGGCCCACTTCGTCCGCCGAACTCGGAATGGGGCGAGACTTTGCGAGCGGCCTGCACGTGCCAAAAATAGGCCGCGGGTACATCCGCGCCCAAAAATAACTGCCCGAAGGCCGGGGCGCCAAGTTCATCCAGCGGAAAAATGGCCAAAAAACGGGTGGGCAATAGCCTTGGGGGGAGGAGCTGGCCCACTTCGTCCGCCAGACTCGGAATGGGGCGAGACTTTGCGAGCGGCCTCCGTATGGTAAAAATAGGCTGCGGGCACAGCCACGCCCAAAAATAACACCCCGAAGGTCGGCGCGCCCAAACCCCCCTGCGGAAAAATGGCCAAAAAACGGGTGGGCAATAGCCTTGGGGGGAGGGGCTGGCCAACTTCGTCCGCCGGACTCGGAATGGGGCGAGACTTTGCGAGTGGCCTCCGTGTGCCAAAAATAGGCCGCGGGCACAGCCGCGTCCAAAAATAACCACCCGGAGGCCGGGGCGCCAAGTTCGTCCACCGGAAAAATGGCCAAAAAACGGGTGGGCTATAGCCTTGGGGGGAGTGGCTGACCAACTTTGTCCGCCGGACTCGGAATGGCGCAAGACTTTGCGGGCGGCCTCTGCATGGTAAAAATAGGCTACGGACACAGCCGCGCCCAAAAATAACCCCCCGAAGGTCGGCGCGCCGAAACCCCCTAGCGGAGAAATGGCCAAAAAACGGGTGGGCTATAGCCTTGGGGGGAGGGGCTGGCCAACTTCGTCCGCCGGACTCGGAATGGGACGAGACTTTGCGAGTGGCCTCCGCGTGCCAAAAATAGGCCGTGGGCACAGCCGCGACCAAAAATAACCACCCGGAGGCCGGGGCGCCAAGTTCGTCCAGCGAAAAAATGGCCAAAAAACGGGTGGGCTATAGCCTTGGGGGGAGTGGCTGGCCAACTTCGTCCGCCGGACTCGGAATGGGTCGAGACTTTTCGAGCGGCCTTCGTATGGTAAAAATAGGCTACGGACACAGCCGCACCCAAAAATAACCCCCCGAAGGCCAGGGCGCCAAATTCGTCCTTCGGAAAAATGGCCACAAAACAGGTGGGCTATAGCCTTGGGGGGAGGGGCTGGCCAACTTCGTCCTCCGGACTCGGAATGGCGCAGACTTTACGAGGTGCATCCGTGTGCCAAAAATAGGCCACGGGCACAGCCGCGCCCAAAAATACCAGCCCGAAGGCCGGGGCGCCATGTTCGTCCAGCGGAAAAAGGCCACAAAAACGGTTGGGCTATAGCCTTGGGGCGTGGGGCTGGCCAACTTCGTCCGCTGGACTCGGAATGGCGCGAGACTTTGTGAGGCCTCTCCGTGTACCAAAAATAGGCCGCGGTCACAGCCGCGCCCAAAAATAACCGCCCGAAGGCCGGGGTGCCAAGTTCGTCCAGCGGAAAAAGGCCACAAAAACGGGTGGGCTATAGCCTTGGGGGGTGGGGCTGGCCAACTTCGTCCGCCGGACTCGGAAAGGCGCGAGACTTTGGGAGGCGCCTCCGTGTGCCAAAAATAGGCCGCGGGCACAGCCGCGCCCAAAATACCCGCCCGAAGGCCGGGGCGTCAAGTTCGTCCCGCGGAAAAATGGCCACAAAACAGGTGGGCTATAGCCTTGGGGGGAGGGGCTGGCCGACTTCGTCCGCCGGAATAGGAATGGGGCGAGAATTTGCGAGCGGCCTCCGCGTACCAAAAATAGGCCACGGGCACAGCCGCGCCCAAAAATAACCGCCCGAAGGCCGGGGCGCCAAGTTCGTCCAGCGGAAAAATGGCCAAAAAACGTGTGGGCTATAGCCTTGGGGGGAGGGGCTGGCCAACTTTGTCCGCCGGACTCGGAATGGGGCGAGAGTTTGCGAGCGGCCTCCGCGTGCCAAAAATAGGCCGCGCGCATAGCCGCGCCCAAAAATAACCGCCCGAAGGCCGGGGCGCAAAGTTCGTCCAGCGGAAATATGGCCAAAAAACGGGTGGGCTATAGCCTTGGGGGGAGGGGCTGGCCGACTTCGTCCGCCGGACTCGAAATGGGGCGAGACTTTGCAAGCGGCCTCCGCGTGCCAAAAATAGGCCACGGCCGCAGCCGCGCACAAAAATAACCGCCCGAAGGTCGGCGCGCCCAAACCCCCCAGCGGAAAAATGGCCAAAAAACGGGTGGGCTATAGCCTTGGGGGGAGGGGCTGGCCAACTTCGTCCGCCGGACTAGGAATGGGGCGAGACTTTGCGAACAGCCTCCGCGTGCCAAAAATAGGCCGCGGGCACAGCCGCGCCCAAAAATAACCGCCCGAAGGCCGGGGCGCCAAGTTCGTCCAGCGGAAAAATGGCCAAAAAACGGGTGGGCTATAGCCTTGAGGGGAGGGGCTGGCCAACTTCGTCCGCCGGACTCGGAATGGGGCGAGACTTTGTACGCGGCCTCCACGTGCCAAAAATAGACCACAGACACAGCCGTACCCAAAAATAACTGCCCGAAGGCCGGGGCGCCAAGTTCGTCCAGCGGAAAAATGGCCAAAAAACGGGTGGGCTATAGCCTTGGGGGGAGGGGCTGGCCAACTTCGTCCGCCGGACTCGGAATGGGGTGACACTTTGCGAGCGGCCTCCGCGTGCCAAAAATAGGCCGCGGGCACAGCCATGTCCAAAAATAACCGCCCGAAGGCCGGGGCGCCAAGTTCGTCCAGCGGAAAAATGGCCAAAAAACGGGTGGGCTATAGCCTTGGGGGAGGGGCCGGCCCACTTCGTCCGCCGCACTCGGAATGGGGCGAGACTTTGCGAACGGCCTCCGCGTGCCAATAATAGGTCACGGGCACAGCCGCGCCAAAAAATAACCGTCCGAAGGCCGAGGCGCCATGTTCATCCAGCGGAAAAATGGCCAAAAAACGGGTGGGCTATAGCATTGGGGGGAGGGGCTGGCTAACTTTGTCCGCCTGACTCGGAATGGGGTGAGACTTTGCGAGCGGCCTCCGCATGCCAAAAATAGGCCGTGGGCACAGCCGTACCCAAAAATAACCACCCGAAGGCCGGGGCGCCAAGTTCGTCCAGCGGAAAAATGGCCAAAAAACGGGTGGGCTATAGCCTTGGGGGGAGGGGCTGGCCAGCTTCGTCCGCCGGATTCGGATTGGGGCGAGACTTTGCGAGCGGCCTCTGCGTACCAAAACTAGGCCACGGGCACAGCCGCGCTGAAAAATAATCGCCCGAAGGTCGTTGCGCCCAAACCCCCCAGCGGAAAAATGGCCAAAAAATGGGTGGACTATAACCTTGGGGGGAGGGGCTGGCCAACTTCGTCCGCCGGACTGGGAATGGGGCGAGACTTTGCGAGCGGCCTCCGTGTGCCAAAAATAGGCCGCGGACGTAGCCGCACCCAAAAATAAACCCCCGAAGGTCGTTGCGCCCAAACCCCCCAGCGGAAAAATGGCCAAAAAACGGGTGGGCTATAGCCTTGGGGGGAGGGGCTGGCCAACTTTATCCGCCGGACTGGGAATGGGGCAAGACTTTGTGAGCGGCCGCCGAGGGCACAGCCGCGCCCAAAAATAACCGCCCGAAGGCCGGGGCGCCAAGTTCGTCCAGCTGAAATATGGCCAAAAAACGGGTGGGCTACAGCCTTGGGGGGAGGGGCCGGCCCACTTCGTCTGCCGGACTCGGAATGGGACGAGACTTTGCGAACGGCCTCCGCGTGCCAAAAATAGGACGCGGACACAGCCGCGCCCATAAATAACCGTCCGAAGGCCGAGGCGCCAAGTTCATCCAGCGGAAAAATGGCCAAAAAACGGGTGGGCTATAGCCTTGGGGGGAGGGGCTGGCTAACTTTGTCCGCCTGACTTGGAATGGGGTGATACTTTGCGAGCGGCCTCTGTATGCCAAAAATAGGCCGTGGGCACAGCCGCGACCAAAAATAACCGCCCGAAGGCCGGGGCGCCAAGTTCGTCCAGCGGAAAAATGGCCAAAAAACGGGTGGGCTATAGCCTTGGGGGGAGGGGCTGGCCAACTTCGTCCGCCGGACTCGGAATGGGTCGAGACTTTGCGAGCGGCCTCCGCGTACCAAAACTAGGCCACGGGCACAGCCGTGCCCAAAAATAACCGCCCGAAGGTCGGCGCGCCCAAACCCCCCAGCGGAAAAATGGCCAAAAAACGGATGGGCTATAGCCTTGGGGGGAGGGGCAAGCCAACTTCGTCCGCCGTACTCGGAATGGGGTGACACTTTGGGAACGGCCTCCGCGTGCCAAAAATAGGCCGCGGGCACAGCGGCGCCCAAAAATAACCACCCGAAGGCCGGGGCGCCAAGTTCGTCCAGTGGAAAAATGGCCAAAAAACGGGTGGGCTATAGCCTTGGGGGGAGGGGCTGGCCATCTTCGTCCGCAGGGCTCGGAATGGGGCAAGACTTTGTGAGCGGCCACCGAGGGCACAGCCGTGCCCAAAAATAACCGCCCGAAGGCCGGGGCGCCAAGTTCGTGCAGCGGAAAAATGGCCAAAAAACGGGTGGGCTATAGCCTTGGGGGGAGGGGCTGGCCAACTTCGTCCGCCGGACTCGGAATGGGGCGAGACTTTGCGAGCGGCCTCCGCGTGCCAAAAATAGGCCGGAGGGACAGCCGTGCCCAAAAATAACCGCCCGAATGTCGGGGCGTCCAAACCCCCCAGCGGAAAAATGGCCAAAAAACGGGTGGGCTATAGCCTTGGTGGGAGGGGCTGGCCAACTTCGTCCGCCGGACTCGGAATGGGGCGAGACTTTGCGAGCGGCCTCCGCGTGCCAAAAATATGCCGCAGGGACAGCCGCACCCAAAAATAACCGCCCGAATGTCGAGGCGTCCAAACCCCCCAGCGGAAAAATGGCTAAAAAACGGGTGGGCTATAGCCGTGGGGGGAGGGGCTGGCCATCTTCGTCCGCCGGACTCGGAATGGGGCAAGACTTTGTGAGCGGCTGCCGAGGGCACAGCCGCACCCAAAAATAACCGCCCGAAGGCCGGGGCGCCAAGTTCGTCCAGCGGAAAAATAGCAAAAAAACGGGTGGGCTACAGCCTTGGGGGGAGGGGCTAGCCAACTTCGTCCGCCGGACTCGGAATGGGGCGAGACTTTGCGAGCGGCCTCCGCGTGTCAAAAATAGGCCGCGGGCACAGCCGTACCCAAAAATAACCGCCCGAAGGCCGGGGCGCCAAGTTCGTCCAGCGGAAAACTGGCCAAAAAACGGGTGGGCTATAGCCTTGGGGGGAGAGGCTGGCCAACTTCGTCCGCCGGACTCGGAATGGGGTGGGACTTTGCGAGCGGCCTCCACGTGCCAAAAATAGGCCACGGACACAGCCGCGCCCAAAAATAACCGCCCGAAGGCCGGGGCGCCAAGTTCGTCCAGCGGAAAAATGGCCAAAAAACGGGTGGGCTATAGCCTTGGGGGGAGGGGCTGGCCAGCTTCGTCCGCCGGACTCGGAATGGGGCGAGACTTTGAGAGCGGCCTCCGCGTGCCAAAAACAGGCCGCGGACCTAGCCGCACCCAAAAATAACCCCCCGAAGGTCGTTGCGCCCAAACCCCCCAGCGGAAAAATGGCCAAAAAATGGGTGGACTATAACCTTGGGGGGAGGGGCTGGCCAACTTCGTCCGCCGGACTGGGAATGGGGCGAGACTTTGTGAGCGGCCTCCGCGTGCCAAAAATAGGCCGCGGACGTAGCCGCACCCAAAAATAAACCCCCGAAGGTCGTTGCGCCCAAACCCCCCAGCGGAAAAATGGCCAAAAAACGGGTGGGCTATAGCCTTGGGGGGAGGGGCTGGCCAACTTTATCCGCCGGACTGGGAATGGGGCAAGACTTTGTGAGCGGCCGCCGAGGGCACAGCCGCGCCCAAAAATAACCGCCCAAAGGCCGGGGCGCCAAGTTCGTCCAGCTGAAATATGGCCAAAAAACGGGTGGGCTACAGCCTTGGGGGGAGGGGCTGGCCAACTTCGTCCGCCGGACTCGGAATGGGGCGAGACTTTGCGATCGGCTTCCGCTTGCCAAAAATAGGCCGCGGGCACAGCCGTACCCAAAAATAACCGCCCGAAGGCCGGGGCGCCAAGTTCGTCCAGCGGAAAAATGGCCAAAAAACGGGTGGGCTATAGCCTTGGGGGGAGGGGCTGGCCAACTTCGTCCGCCGGACTCGGAATGGGGCGAGACTTTGCGAGCGGCCTCCACGAGCCAAAAATAGGCCGCGGGCACAGCCACGCCCAAAATTAACCGCCCGAAGGCCTGGGCGCCAAGTTCGTCCAGCGGAAAAATGGCCAAAAAACGGGTGGGCTATAGCCTTGGGGGGAGGGGCTGGCCAACTTCGTCCGCCGGACTCGGAATGGGGCGAGACTTTGCGAGCGGCCTCCGCGTGCCAAAAATAGGCCGCAGGGACAGCCGCGTCCAAAAATAACCGCCCGAATGTCGGTGCGTCCAAACCCCCCAGCGGAAAAATGGCCAAAAAACGGGTGGGCTATAGCCTTGGGGGGAGGGGCTGGCCAACTTTGTCCGCCGGACTCGGAATGGCGCGAGACTTCGCGAGCGGCCTCCGTGTGCCAAAAATAGGCCCCAGACACAGCCGCTCCCAAAAATAACTGCCCGAAGGCCGGGGCGCCAAGTTCGTCCAGCGGAAAAAGGCCACAAAAACGGGTGGGCTATAGCCTTGGGGGGTGGGGCTGGCCAACTTCGTCCGCCGGACTCGGAATCGCGCGAGACTTTGCGAGCGGCCTCCGTGTTCCAAAAATAGGCCCCGCGCACAGCCGCGCCCATAAATAACCGCCCGAAGGCCGGGGCGCCAAGTTCGTCCAACGGAAAAAGGCCACAAAAACGGGTGGGCTATAGCCTTGGGGGCAGGGGCTGGCCAACTTCGTCCGCCGGACTCGGAATGGCGCGAGACTTTGCGAGCGTCCTCCGTGTGCTAAAAATACGCCACGGGCACAGCCGCACCCAAAAATAACCGCGCAAAGGCCAGGGCGCCAAGTTCGTCCAGCGGAAAAAGGCCACAAAAACGGGTGGGCTATAGCCTTGGGGGGTGGGGCTGGCCCACTTCGTCCGCCGGACTCGGAATGGAGCCAAACTTTGCGAGGCGCCTCCGTGTGCCAAAAATAGGCCCCGGGCACAGCCGCGCCCAAAAATAACCGCCCGAAGGCCGGGGTGCCAAGTTCATCCAGCGGAAAAAGGCCACAAAAACAGGTGGGCTATAGCCTTGGGGGGTGGGGCTGGCCCACTTCGTCCGCCGGACTCGGAATGGAGCCAGACTTTGCGAGGTGCCTCCGTGTGCCAAAAATAGGCCGCGGTCACAGCCGCACCCAAAAATACCCGCCCGAAGGCCGCGGCGCCAAGTTCGTCCAGCGGAAAAAGGCCACAAAAACAGGTGGGCTATAGCCTTGGGGGGTGGGGCTGGCCCACTTCGTCCGCCGGACTCGGAATGGAGCCAGACTTTGCGAGGCACCTCCGTGTGCCAAAAATAGGCCGCGGTCACAGCCGCACCCAAAAATAACCACCCGAAGGCCGCGGCGCCAAGTTCGTCCAGCGGAAAAAGGCCACAAAAACAGGTGGGCTATAGCCTTGGGGGGTGGGGCTGGCCCACTTCGTCCGCCGGACTCGGAATGGAGCCAGACTTTGCGAGGCGCCTCCGTGTGCCAAAAATAGGCCGCGGGCACAGCCGCACCCAAAAATACCCGCCCGAAGGCCGCGGCACCAAGTTCGTCCAGCGGAAAAAGGCCACAAAAATAGGTGGGCTATAGCCTTGGGGGGTGGGGCTGGCCAACATCGTCCGCCGGACTCGGAATGGCGCGAGACTTTGCGAGGCGCCTCCGTGTGCCAAAAATAGGCCGCGGGCACACCCGCGCCCAAAAATACCCCCCCGAAGGCCGGGGCGCCGAGTTCGTCCAGCGGAAAAAGGCCACAAAAACAGGTGGGCTATAGCTTTGGGGGGTGGGGCGGGCCAACATCGTCCGCCGGACTCGGAATGGCGCGAGACATTGCGAGGCGCCTCCGTGTGCCAAAAATAGGCCGCGGGCACACCCGCGCCCAAAAATACCCGCCCGAAGGCCGGGGCGCCGAGTTCGTCCAGCGGAAAAAGGCCATAAAAATGGGTGGGCTATAGCCTTGGGGGGTGGGGCTGGCCAACATCGTCCGCCGGACTCGGAATGGTGCGAGACTTTGCGAGGCGCCTCCGTGTACCAAAAATAGGCCGCGGCCACAGCCGCGCCCAAAAATACCCGCCCGAAGGCCGGGGCGCCGAGTTCGTCCAGCGGAAAAAGGCCACAAAAACAGGTGGGCTATAGCTTTGGGGGGTGGGGTGGGCCAACATCGTCCGCCGGACTCGGAATGGCGCGAGACTTTGCGAGGCGCCTCCGTGTGCCAAAAATAGGCCGCGGGCACAGCCGCACCCAAAAATACCCGCCCGAAGGCCGCGGCGCCAAGTTCGTCCAGCGGAAAAAGGCCACAAAAATAGGTGGGCTATGGCCTTGGGGGGTGGGGCTGGCCAACATCGTCCGCCGGACTCGGAATGGTGCGAGACTTTGCGAGGCGCCTCCATGTGCCAAAAATAGGCCGCGGGTTCAGCCGCGCCCAAAAATACCCGCCCGAAGGCCGGGGCGCCGAGTTCGTCCAGCGGAAAAAGGCCACAAAAACAGGTGGGCTATAGCTTTGGGGAGTGGGGCGGGCCAACATCGTCCGCCGGACTCGGAATGGCGCGAGACATTGCGAGGCGCCTCCGTGTGCCAAAAATAGGCCGCGGGCACAGCCGCACCCAAAAATACCCGCCCGAAGGCCGCTGCGCCAAGTTCGTCCAGCGGAAAAAGGCCACAAAAACGGGTGGAATATAGCCTTTGGTGGTGGGGCTGGCCAACTTCATCCGCCGGACTCGGAATGGTTCGAGACTTTGCGAGGTGCCTCCGTGTACCAAAAATAGGCCGCGGGCACAGCCGCGCCCAAAAATACCCGCCCGAAGGCCGGGGCGCCGAGTTCGTCCAGCGGAAAAAGGCCAGAAAAACAGGTGGGCTATAGCCTTGGGGGGTTGGGGCTGGCCGACTTCGTCCGCCAGACTCGGAATGGCTCGAGACTTTGTGAGGTGCCTCCGTGTGCCAAAAATAGGCCGCGGGCAGAGCCGTACCCAAAAATACCCCCCCGAAGGCCGCGGCGCCAAGTTCGTCATGCGGAAAAAGGCCACAAAAACGGGTGGGCTATAGCCTTGGGGGGTGGGGCTGGCCAACTTCGTCTGCCGGACTCGGAATGGCGCGAGACTTTGCGAGGCGCCTGCGTGTGCCAAAAATAGGCCCCGGACAAAGCCGCGCCCAAAAATAACCTCCCGAAGGCTGGGGTGCCAAGTTCATCCAGCGGAAAAAGGCCACAAAAACAGGTGGGCTATAGCCTTGGGGGGTGGGGCTGGCCCACTTCGTCCGCCGGACTCGGAATGGAGCCAGACTTTGCGAGGCGCCTCCATGTGCCAAAAATAGGCCGCGGGCACAGCCGAACCCAAAAATACGCGCCCGAAGGCCGCGGCGCCAAGTTCGTCCAGCGGAAAAAGGCCACAAAAATAGGTGGGCTATAGCCTTGGGGGGTGGGGCTGGCCAACTTCGTCCGCCGGACTCGGAATGGCGCGAGACTTTACGAGTCGCCTCCGTGTGCCAAAAATAGGCCGTGGGCACAGCCGTACCCAAAAATAACCGCCGAAAGCCGGGGCGCCAAGTTCATCCAGCGGAAAAAGGCCACAAAAATGGGTGGGCAATGGCCTTGGGAGGTGGAGCTGGCCGACTTCGTCCGTCGGACTCGGAATGGCGCGAGACTTTGCGAGGCGCCTCCGTGTGCCAAAAATAGGCGGCGGGCACAGCCGCGCCCAAAATTACCCGCCCAAAGGCAGCGGCGCCAAGTTCGTCCGGCGGAAAAAGGCCACAAAAATAGTTGGGCTATAGCCTTGGCGGGTGGGGCTGGCCGACTTCGTCCGCCAGACTCGGAATGGCGCGAGACTTTGCGAGACGTCCACGTGTGCCAAAAATAGGCCGCGGGCACAGCCACGCCCAAAAATACCCGCCCGAAGGCCACGGCGCCAAGTTCGTCCAGCGGAAAAAGGCCACAAAAACGGGTGGGCTATAGCCTTGGGGGGTGGGGCCGGCCGACTTTGTCCGCCGGACTCGGAATGGCGCGAGACTTTGCGAGGCGCCTCCATGTGCCAAAAATAGGCCGCGGGCACAGCCGTACCCAAAAATACCTGCCCGTAGGCCGTGGCGCCGAGTTCGTCCAGCGGAAAAAGGCCACAAAAACGGGTGGGCTATAGCGTTGGGGGGTGGGGCCGGCCGACATCGTCCGCCGGACTCGGAATGGCGCGAGACTTTGCAAGGCACCTCCGCGTGCCAAAAATTGGCCGCGGGCACAGCCGTACCCAAAAATACCCGCCCGAAGGCCGCTGCGCCAAGTTCGTCCAGCGGAAAAAGGCCACAAAAACGGGTGGGCTATTGCCTTGGGTGGTGGGGCTGGCCGACTTCGTCCGCCGGACTCGGAATGGTGCGAGACTTTGCGAGGTGCCTCCGTGTACCAAAAATAGGCCGCGGGCACAGCCGCGCCCAAAAATACCCGCCCGAAGGCCGGGGCGCCGAGGTCGTCCAGCGGAACACGGCGACAATAACGGGTGGGCTATAGCCTCGGGGGGTGGGGCTGGCCGACTTCGTCCGCTCAGACTCGGAATGGCTCGAGACTTTGCGAGGTGCCTCCGTGTGCCAAAAATAGGCCGCGGGCAGAGCCGCTCCCAAAAATACCCGCCCGAAGGCCGGGGCGCCGAGTTCGTCCAGCGGAAAAAGGCCACAAAAACGGGTGGGCTATAGCCTTGGGGGGTGGGGCTGGCCAACTTCGTCTGCCGGACTCGGAATGGCACGAGACTTTACGAGGCGCCTGCGTGTGCCAAAAATAGGCCGCGGGCACAGCCGCACCCAAATATACCCGCCCGGCACGCGGCGCCAAGTTCGTCCAGCGGAAAAAGGCCACAGAAATAGGTGGGCTATAGCCTTGGGGGGTGGGGCTGGCCAACATCGTCCGCCGGACTCGGAATGGCGCGAGACTTTGCGAGGCGCCTCCGTGTGCCAAAAATAGGCCGCGGGCACAGCCGCACCCAAAAATACCCGCCCGAAGGCCGCGGCGCCAAGTTCGTCCAGCGGAAAAAGGCCACAAAAATAGGTGGGCTATAGCCTTGGGGGGTGGGGCTGGCCAACATCGTCCGCCGGACTCGGAATGGCGCGAGACTTTGCGAGGCGCCTCCGTGTGCCAAAAATAGGCCGCGGGCACAGCCGTACCCAAAAATACCTGCCCGTAGGCCGTGGCGCCGAGTTCGTCCAGCGGAAAAAGGCCACAAAAACGGGTGGGCTATAGCGTTGGGGGGTGGGGCCGGCCGACATCGTCCGCCGGACTCGGAATGGCGCGAGACTTTGCAAGGCACCTCCGCGTGCCAAAAATTGGCCGCGGGCACAGCCGTACCCAAAAATACCCGCCCGAAGGCCGCTGCGCCAAGTTCGTCCAGCGGAAAAAGGCCACAAAAACGGGTGGGCTATTGCCTTGGGTGGTGGGGCTGGCCGACTTCGTCCGCCGGACTCGGAATGGTGCGAGACTTTGCGAGGTGCCTCCGTGTGCCAAAAATAGGCCGCGGGCACAGCCGCGCCCAAAAATACCCGCCCGAAGGCCGGGGCGCCGAGTTCGTCCAGCGGAAAAAGGCCACAAAAACAGGTGGGCTATAGCCTTGGGGGGTTGGGGCTGGCCGACTTCGTCCGCCAGACTCGGAATGGCTCGAGACTTTGCGAGGTGCCTCCGTGTGCCAAAAATAGGCCGCGGGCAGAGCCGCACCCAAAAATACCCCCCCGAAGGCCGCGGCGCCAAGTTCGTCAAGCGGAAAAAGGCCACAAAAACGGGTGGGCTATAGCCTTGGGGGGTGGGGCTGGCCAACTTCGTCTGCCGGACTCGGAATGGCACGAGACTTTACGAGGCGCCTGCGTGTGCCAAAAATAGGCCGCGGGCACAGCCGCACCCAAAAATACCCGCCCGAAGGCCGCGGCGCCAAGTTCGTCCAGCGGAAAAAGGCCACAAAAATAGGTGGGCTATAGCCTTGGGGGGTGGGGCTGGCCAACATCGTCCGCCGGACTCGGAATGGCGCGAGACTTTGCGAGGCGCCTCCGTGTGCCAAAAATAGGCCGCGGGCACAGCCATACCCAAAAATACCTGCCCGTAGGCCGTGGCGCCGAGTTCGTCCAGCGGAAAAAGGCCACAAAAACGGGTGGGCTATAGCGTTGGGGGGTGGGGCCGGCCGACTTCGTCCGCCGGACTCGGAATGGCGCGAGACTTTGCAAGGCACCTCCGCGTGCCAAAAATTGGCCGCGGGCACAGCCGTACCAAAAAATACCCGCCCGAAGGCCGCTGCGCCAAGTTCGTCCAGCGGAAAAAGGCCACAAAAACGGGTGGGCTATAGCCTTGGGGGGTGGGGCTGGCCAACTTCTTCCGCCGGACTCGGAATGGCGCGAGACTTTACGAGGCGCCTCCGTGTGCCAAAAATAGGCCGCGGGAACAGCCGCGCCCAAAAATACCCGCCCGAAGGCCGGGGCGCCATGTTCGTCCAGCGGAAAATGGCCACAAAAACGGGTGGGCTATAGCCTTGGGGGGTGGGGCTGGCCAACTTCGTCCGCCGGACTCGGAATGGCGCGAGACTTTGTGAGGCGCCTCCGTGTGACAAAAATAGGCCGCGGGCACAGCCGCGCCCAAAAATACCCGCCCGAAGGCCGGGGCGCCAAGTTCGTCTAGCGGAAAAAGGCCACAAAAACGGGTGGGCTATAGCCTTGGGGGGTGGGGCTCGCCAACTTCGTCCGCCGGACTCGGAATGGGGCAAGACTTTGCGAGGCGCCTCCGTGTGCCAAAAATAGGCCGCGGGAACAGCCGCGCCCAAAAATACCCGCCCGAAGGCCGGGGCGCCATGTTCGTCCAGCGGAAAATGGCCACAAAAACGGGTGGGCTATAGCCTTGGGGTCGGGGCTGGCCAACTTCGTCCGCCGGACTCGGAACGGCGCGAGACTTTGCGAGGCGCCTCGGTGTGGCAAATATAGTACGCAGGCACAGCCGCGCCCAAAAATACCCGCCCGAAGGCCGGGGCGCCAAGTTCGTCTAGCGGAAAAAGGCCACAAAAACGGGTGGGCTATAGCCTTGGGGGGTGGGGCTGGCCAACTTCGTCCGCCGGACTCGGAATGGGGCAAGACTTTGCGAGGCGCCTCCGGGTGCCAAAAATGGGACGCGGTCACAGCCGCGCCAAAAAATACCCGCCCGAAGGCCGGGGCGCCAAGTTCGTCCAGCGGAAAAAGGCCACAAAAATAGGTGGGCTATAGCCTTGGGGGGTGGGGCTGGCCAACATCGTCCGCCGGACTCGGAATGGCGCGAGACTTTGCGAGGCGCCTCCGTGTGCTAAAAATAGGCCGCGGGCACAGCCGTACCCAAAAATACCTGCCCGTAGGCCGTGGCGCCGAGTTCGTCCAGCGGAAAAAGGCCACAAAAACGGGTGGGCTATAGCGTTGGGGGGTGGGGCCGGCCGACTTCGTCCGCCGGACTCGGAATGGCGCGAGACTTTGCAAGGCCCCTCCG
Source organism: Citrus sp. QX-2021 (assembly GCA_030444885.1). Classification (NCBI taxonomy): domain Eukaryota; kingdom Viridiplantae; phylum Streptophyta; class Magnoliopsida; order Sapindales; family Rutaceae; genus Citrus; species Citrus sp. QX-2021. Next base: position 185,198 of record JAUJEF010000203.1, read on the forward strand.
CGTGCCAAAAATTGGCCGCGGGCACAGCCGTACCCAAAAATACCCGCCCGAAGGCCGCTGCGCCAAGTTCGTCCAGCGGAAAAAGGCCACAAAAACGGGTGGGCTATAGCCTTGGGGGGTGGGGCTGGCCAACTTCTTCCGCCGGACTCGGAATGGCGCGAGACTTTGCGAGGCGCCTCCGTGTGCCAAAAATAGGCCGCGGGAACAGCCGCGCCCAAAAATACCCGCCCGAAGGCCGGGGCGCCATGTTCGTCCAGCGGAAAATGGCCACAAAAACGGGTGGGCTATAGCCTTGGGGGGTGGGGCTGGCCAACTTCGTCCGCCGGACTCGGAATGGCGCGAGACTTTGTAAGGCACCTCCGTGTGACAAAAATAGGCCGCGGCCACAGCCGCGCCCAAAAATACCCGCCCGAAGGCCGGGGCGCCAAGTTCGTCTAGCGGAAAAAGGCCACAAAAACGGGTGGGCTATAGCCTTGGGGGGTGGGGCTGGCCAACTTCGTCCGCCGGACTCGGAATGGGGCAAGACTTTGCGAGGCGCCTCCGGGTGCCAAAAATGGGACGCGGACACAGCCGCACCCAGAAATACCCGCCCGAAGAACGGGGCGCCAAGTTCGTCCAGCGGAAAAAGGCCACAAAAACGGGTGGGCTATAGCCTTGGGGGGTGGGGCTGGCCAACTTCGTCCGCCGGACTCGGAATGGCGCGAGACTTTGTGAGGCGCCTCCGTGTGACAAAAATAGGCCGCGGGGACAGCCGCGCCCAAAAATACCCGCCCGAAGGCCGGGGCGCCAAGTTCGTCCAGCGGAAAATGGCCACAAAAACAGGTGGGCTATAGCCTTGGGGGGTGGGGCTGGCCCACTTCGTCCGCCGGACTCGGAATGGCGCGAGACTTTGCGAGGTGCCTCCGTGTGCCAAAAATAGGCCGCGGACACAGCCGCGCCCAAAAATACCCGCCCGAAGGCCGGGGCGCCAAGTTCGTCCAGTGGAAAAAGGCCACAAAAACGGGTGGTCTTTAGCCTTGGGGGTGGGGCTGGCCAACTTCGTCCGCCGGACTCGGAATGGCGCGAGACTTTGTGAGGCGCCTCCGTGTGACAAAAATAGGCCGCGGGCACAGCCGCGCCCAAAAATACCCGCCCAAAGGCCGGGGCGCCAAGTTCGTCCAGCGGAAAATGGCCACAAAAACGGGTGGGCTATAGCCTTGGGGGGTGGGGATGGCCAAATTCGTCCGCCGGACTCGGAATGGCGCAAGACTTTGCGAGGCGCCTCCGTGTGCCAAAAATGGGCCGCGGTCACAGCCGCCCCAAAAAATACCCGCCCGAAGGCCGGGGCGCCAAGTTCGTCCAGCGGAAAATGGCCACAAAAACGGGTGGGCTATAGCCTTGGGGGGTGGGGCTGGCCCACTTCGTCCGCCGGACTCGGAATGGCGCGAGACTTTGCGAGGTGCCTCCGTGTGCCAAAAATAGGCCGCGGACACAGCCGCGCCCAAAAATACCCGCCCGAAGAACGGGGCGGCAAGTTCGTCCAGCGGAAAAAGGCCACAAAAACGGGTGGGCTATAGCCTTGGGGGGTGGGGCTGGCTAACTTCTTCCGCCGGACTCCGAATGGCGCGAGACTTTGCGAGGCGCCTCCGTGTGCCAAAAGTAGGCCGCGGGAACAGCCGCGCCCAAAAATACCCGCCCGAAGGCCGGGGCGCCAAGTTCGTCCAGCGGAAAAAGGCCACAAAAACGGGTGGGCTATAGCCTTGGGGGGTGGGGCTGGCCAACTTCGTCCGCCGGACTCGGAATGGCGCGAGACTTTGTGAGGTGCCTCCGTGTGACAAAAATGGGCCGCGGTCACAGCCGCCCCAAAAAATACCCGCCCGAAGGCCGGGGCGCCAAGTTCGTCCAGCGGAAAAAGGCCACAAAAACGGGTGGGCTATAGCCTTGGGGGGTGGGGCTGGCCAACTTCGTCCGCCGGACTCGGAACGGCGCGAGACTTTGTCAGTCGCCTCCGTGTCACTTAAATAGGCCGAGGTCACAGCAGCGCAGAACAATTCCCGCCCGAAGTCCGGGGCGGCAAGTTCGTCCAGCGGAAAAAGGCCACAAAAGCGGGTGGGCTATAGCCTTGGGGGTGGGGCTGGTCTACCCGTCCGCCCGGACTCGGAATGGCGCGAGACTTTGCGAGGCTCCTCCGTGTGACAAAAATAGGCCGCTGGCACAGCCGCGCCCAAAATATCCGGCCGAAGGACGGGGCGCCAAGTTCGTCCAGCGGAAAAAGGCCACAAAAACGGGTGGGCTATAGCCTTGGGGGGTGGGGATGGCCAACTTCGTCCGCCGGACTCGGAATGGGGCGAGACTTTGCGAGGCACCTCCGTGTACCAAAAATAGGCCGCGGGCACAGCCGCCCCAAAAAATACCCGCCCGAAGGCCGGGGCGCCAAGTTCGTCCAGCGGAAAAAGGCCACAAAAACGGGTGGGCTATAGCCTTGGGGGGTGGGGCTGGCCAACTTCGTCCGCCGGACTCGGAATGGCGCGAGACTTTGTGAGGTGCCTCCGTGTGACAAAAATGGGCCGCGGTCACAGCCGCCCCAAAAAATACCCGCCCGAAGGCCGGGGCGCCAAGTTCGTCCAGCGGAAAAAGGCCACAAAAACGGGTGGGCTATAGCCTTGGGGGGTGGGGCTGGCCAACTTCGTCCGCCGGACTCGGAACGGCGCGAGACTTTGTCAGGCGCCTCCGTGTCACAAAAATAGGCCGTGGGCACAGCCGCGCCCAAAAATACCCGCCCGAAGGCCGGGGCGCCAAGTTCGTCCAGCGGAAAATGGCCACAAAAACGGGTGGGCTATAGCCTTGGGGGTGGGGCAGGCCCACGCCGTCCGCGGACTCGGAAGGGCGCGAGACTTTGCGAGGTGCCTCCGTGTGCCAAAAATAGGCCGCGGACACAGCCGCGCCCAAAAATACCCGCCCGAAGAACGGGGCGGCAAGTTCGTCCAGCGGAAAAAGGCCACAAAAACGGGTGGGCTATAGCCTTGGGGGGTGGGGCTGGCTAACTTCTTCCGCCGGACTCCGAATGGCGCGAGACTTTGCGAGGCGCCTCCGTGTGCCAAAAGTAGGCCGCGGGAACAGCCGCGCCCAAAAATACCCGCCCGAAGGCCGGGGCGCCAAGTTCGTCCAGCGGAAATAGGCCACAAAATCGGGTCGGCTCTAGCGTTGGGTAGTGGGGATGGCAAACTTCGTCCGCCGGACTCGGAATGCGCGAGACTTTGTGAGGTGCCTCCGTGTGACAAAAATGGGCCGCGGTCACAGCCGCCCCAAAAATACCCGCCCGAAGGCCGGGCGCCAAGTTCGTCCAGCGGAAAAGGCCACAAAACGGGTGGGCTATAGCCTTGGGGGTGGGGCTGGCCAACTCGTCCGCCGGACTCGGAACGGCGCGAGACTTTGTCAGGCGCCTCCGTGTCACAAAAATAGGCTGTGGGCACAGCCGCGGCCAAAAATACCCGCCGAAGGCCGGGGCGCCAAGTTCGTCCAGCGGAAAAAGGCCACAAAAACAGGTGGGCTATAGCCTTGGGGGGTGGGGCTGGCCCACTTCGTCCGCCGGACTCGGAATGGCGTGAGACTTTGCGAAACGCCTCCGTGTACAAAAATAGGCCGCTGGCACAGCCGCGCCCAAAAATACCCGCCCAAAGGCCGGGGCGCCAAGTTCGTCCAGCGGAAAAAGGCCACAAAAACGGGTGGGCTATAGCCTTGGGGGGGGGGGCTGGCCAACTTCGTCCGCCGGACTCGGAATGGGGCGAGACTTTGCGAGGCGCCTCCGTGGGCCAAAAATAGGCGGGCTTGGGCACAGCCTCGCCCAACATACCCGCCCGAAGGCCGGGGCGCCAAGTTCGTCCAGCGGAAAAAGGCCACAAAAACGGGTGGGCTATAGCCTTGGGGGGTGGGGCTGGCCAACTTCGTCCGCCGGACTCGGAATGGCGCGAGACTTTGTGAGGTGCCTCCGTGTGACAAAAATGGGCCGCGGTCACAGCCGCCCCAAAAAATACCCGCCCGAAGGCCGGGGCGCCAAGTTCGTCCAGCGGAAAAAGGCCACAAAAACGGGTGGGCTATAGCCTTGGGGGGTGGGGCTGGCCAACTTCGTCCGCCGGACTCGGAACGGCGCGAGACTTTGTCAGGCGCCTCCGTGTCACAAAAATAGGCCGTGGGCACAGCCGCGCCCAAAAATACCCGCCCGAAGGCCGGGGCGCCAAGTTCGTCCAGCGGAAAATGGCCACAAAAACGGGTGGGCTATAGCCTTGGGGGGTGGGGCTGGTCTACTTCGTCCGCCGGACTCGGAATGGCGCGAGACTTTGCGAGGCGCCTCCGTGTGCCAAAAATAGGCCGCTGGCACAGCCGCGCCCAAAAATACCCGCCCGAAGGCCGGGGCGCCAAGTTCGTCCAGCGGAAAAAGGCCACAAAAACGGGTGGGCTATAGCCTTGGGGGGTGGGGATGGCCAACTTCGTCCGCCGGACTCGGAATGGGGCGAGACTTTGCGAGGCACCTCCGTGTACCAAAAATAGGCCGCGGGCACAGCCGCGCCCAAAAATACCCGCCCGAAGGCCGGGGCGCCAAGTTCGTCCAGCGGAAAAAGGCCACAAAAACGGGTGGGCTATAGCCTTGGGGGGTGGGGATGCCCAACTTCGTCCGCCGGACTCGGAATGGCGCAAGACTTTGCGAGGCGCCTCCGTGTGCCAAAAATAGGCCGTGATCACAGCCGCTCCCAAAAATACCCGCCCGAAGGCCGGGGCGCCAAGTTCGTCCAGCAGAAAAAGGCCACAAAAACGGGTGGGCTATAGCCTTGGGGGGTGGGGATGGCCAACTTCGTCCGCCGGACTCAGAATGGGGCAAGACTTTGCGAGGCCCCTCCGTGTGCCAAAAATAGGCCGCGGGCAAAGCCGAGCCCAAAAATACCCGCCCGAAGGCCGGGGCGCCAAGTTCGTCCAGAGGAAAAAGGCCACAAAAACGGGTGGTCTATAGCCTTGGGGGGTGAGGCTGGCCAACCGAGTCCGCCGGACTTGGAATGGCGCGAGACTTTGCGAGCCACCTTTGTGTGCCAAAAATAGGCCGCGGGCACAGCCGCGCCCAAAAATACTCGGCCGAAGGCTGGGGCGCCTAGTTCGTCCAGCGGAAAATGGCCACAAAAACGGGTGGGCTATAGCCTTGGGGGGTGGGGCTGGCCAACTTCGTCCGCCGTACTCGGAATGGCGTGAGACATTACGAGGCGCCTCCGTGTGCCAAAAATAGGCCGCGGGCACAGCTGCGCCCAAAAATACCCTCCCGAAGGCCGGGTCGCCAAGTTCGTCCAGCGGAAAAAGGCCACAAAAACGGGTGGGCTATAGCCTTGGGGGGTGGGGCTGCCCAACTTCGTCCGACGCATTAGGAATGGCGCGAGACTTTGCGAGTCGCCTCCGTGTGCTAAACTTAGGCCGCGAGCACAGCCACGCCCAAAAATACCCGTCCGAAGGCCGGGGCGCCAAGTTCGTCCAGCGGAAAAAGGCCACAAAAACGGGTGGGCTATAGCCTTGGTGGGTGGGGCTGGCCAACTTCGTCCGCCGGAATCGGAATTGCGCGAGACTTTATGAGGCACCTCCGTGTGCCAAAAATAGGCTGCGGGCACAGCCGCGCCCAAAAATACCCGCCTGAAGGCCGCGGCGCCATGTTCGTCCAGCGGAAAAAGGCCAATAAAACGGTTGGGCTATAGCCTTGGGGGGTGGGGCTGGCCAACTTCGTCCGCCGGACTCGGAATGGCGCGAGACTTTACGAGGCACCTCCGTGTGCCAAAAATAGGCCACGGGCACAACCGCGGCCAAAAATACCCGCCCGAAGGCCGCGGCGCCAAGTTCGTCCAGCGGAAAAAGGTTACAAAAACGGGTGGGCTATAGCCTTGGGGGGTGGGGCTGGCCAACTTCATCCGCCGGACTCGGAATGGCGCGAGACTTTACGAGGCGCCTCCGTGTGCCAAAAATAGGCCGCGGGCATAGCCGCCGGCAAAAATACCCGCCCGAAGGCCGCGGCGCCAAGTTCGTCCAGCGGAAAAAGGCCACAAAAACGGGTGGGCTATAGCCGTGGGGGGTGGGATGGCAAACTTCGTCCGCCGGACTCGGAATAGCGCGAGACTTTGTAAGGCGCCTCCATGTGCCAAAAATAGGCCGCGGACACAGCCGCGCCCAAAAATACTCGCCCGAAGGCCGCGGCGCCAAGTTCGTCCAGCGGAAAAAGGCCAATAAAACGGGTGGGCTATAGCCGTGGGGGGTGGGATGGCCAACTTCGTCCGCCGGACTCGGAATGGCACGAGACTTTTCTAGGCGCCTCCGTGTACCAAAAATAGGCCGCGGGCACAGCCGCGCCCAAAAATACCCGCCCGAAAGCCGCGGCGTGAAGTTCGTCCAGCGGAAAAAGGCCACAAAAACGGGTGGGCTATAGCCTTGGGTGGTGGAGCTGGCCAACTTCGTCTGCCGGACACGGAATGGCACGAGACTTTGCGAGCGGCCTCCGTGTCCCAAAAATAGGCCCCGGGCACAGCCACACCCAAAAATAACTGCCCGAAGGCCGGGGCGCCAAGTTCGTCCAGCGGAAAAAGGCGACAAAAACGGGTGGGCTATAGCCTTGGGGGGTGGGGCTGGCCAACTTCGTCTGCCGGACTCGGAATGGCGTGAGACTTTGCAAGGTGCCTCCATGTGCCAAAAATAGGCAGCGGACACAGCCGCGCCCAAAAATAACCGCCCGAAGGCCGGGGCGCCAAGTTCGTCCAGCGGAAAAAGGCCACAAAAACGGGTGGGCTGTAGCCTTGGGGGGAGGGGCTGGCCAACTTCATCCACCGGACATGGAATGGGGCAAGACTTTGCGAGCGGCCTCCGCGTGCCAAAAATAGGCCGTGTGCACAGCCGCGCCCAAAAATAATCGCCCGAAGGTCGGCGCACCCAAACCCCCCAGCGGAAAAATGGCCAAAAATCGGGTGGGCTATAACGTTGGGGTGAGGGGCTGCCCAACTTCGTCCGTCGTACTCGGAATGGGGCGAGACTTTGCGAGTGGCCTCTGCGTTCCAAAAATAGGCCGCGGGCAGGGCCGCGCCCAAAAATAACTGCCCGAAGGCCGGAGCGCCAAGTTTTTCCAGCGGAAAATTGGCCAAAAAACGGGTGGGCTATAGCCTTGGGGGGAGGGGCTGTCCAAGTTCGTCCGCCGGACTCGGAATGGGGCGAGACTTTGCGAGCGGCCTCCGCGTGCCAAAAATACGCCGTGGGCACAGCCGCGCCCAAAAATAGCCGACCGGAGGCCGGGGCGCCAAGTTCGTCCAGCGGAAAAATGGCCAGAAAACGGGTGGGCTATAGCCTTGGGGGGAGGGGCTGGCCAACTTTGTCCGCCGGACTCGGAATGCGGCGAGACTTTGCGAGCGGCCTCCGCAAGCCAAAAATAGGCCGCGGGCACAGCCGCGTCCAAAAATAACCGCCCAAATGTCGGCGCGCCGAAACCCCCCAGCGGAAAAATGGCCAAAAAACGGGTGGGCTATAGCGTTGGGGGGAGGGGCTGGCCAACTTCGTCCGCCGGACTCGGAATGTAGCGAGACTTTGCGAGCGGCCTCTGCGTGCCAAAAATAGGCCGCTGGGACAGCCGCACCCAAAAATAACCGCCCAAAAGCCGGGGCGCCAAGTTCGTCCTGCGGGAAAATGGCCAAAAAACGGGTGGGCTATAGCCTTGGGGGGAGGGGCTGGGCCACTTCGTCCGCCGGACTCGGAATGGGGCGAGACTTTGCGAACGGCCTCCGCGTGCCAAAAATAGGCCGCAGGCACAGCCGCGTCCAAAAATAACCGCCCGAAGGCCGGGGCGCCATGTTCGTCCAGCGGAAAAATGGCCAAAAAACGGGTGGGCTATAGCCATGGGGGGAGGGGCTGGCCAACTTCGACCGCCGGACTCGGAATGGGGCGAGACTTTGCAAGCGGCCTCCGCGTCCCAAAAATAGGCCGCGGGCACAGCCGTACCCAAAAATAACCCCCCGAAGGTCAGCGCGCCCAAACCCCCCAGCGGAAAAATGGCCAAAAAACGGGTGGGCTATAGCGTTGGGGGGAGGCGCTGGCCCACTTCGTCCGCCGGACTCGGAATGGGGCTAGACTTTGCGAGCGGCCTCTGCGTGCCAAAAATAGGCTGTGGACACAGCCGCGCCCAAAAATAGCCGCCCGAAGGCCGGGGCGCCAAGTTCGTCCAGCGGAAAAATGGCCAGAAAACGGGTGGGCTATAGCCTTGGGGGGAGGGGCTGGCCAACTTTGTCCGCCGGACTCGGAATGGGGCGAGACTTTGCGAGCGGCCTCCGCGTGCCAAAAATAGGCCGCGGGCACAGCCGCGACCAAAAATAACTGCCCGAAGGCCGGGGCGCCAAGTTCGTCCAGCGGAAAAATGGCCAAAAAACGGGTGGGCTATAGCCTTGGGGGGAGGGGCTGGCACTCTTCGTCCGCCGGACTCGGAATGGGGCGATACTTTGCGAGCGGTCTCCGCGTGCCAAAAATAGGCCGCGGGCACAGCCTCGCCCAAAAATAACCCCCCAAAGGTCGGCGCGTCCAAACCCCCCAGCTTAAAAATTGCCAAAAAACGGGCGGGCTATAGCCTTGGGGGGAGGCGCTGGCCAACTTCGTCCGCCAGGACTCGGAATGGGGCGAGACTTTGCGAGCGGCCTCCGCGTGCAAAAAATAGGCCACAGGGACAGCCGCGCCCAAAAATAACTGCCCGAAGGTCGGCGCGCCCACACCCCCCAGCGGAAAAATGGCCAAAAAACGGGTGGGCTATAGCCTTGGGGGGAGGGGCCGGCCGACTTCGTCCGCCGGACTCAGATAGGGGCGAGACTTTGCGAGCAACCTCCGCCTGCCGAAAATACGCCGCGGGCACAGCCACGCCCAAAAATAACAGCCCGAAGACCGGGGCGGCAAGTTCGTCCAGCGGAAAAATGGCCAAAAAACGGGTGGGCTATAGCCTTGGGGGGAGGGGTTGGCGAACTTCGTCCGCAGGACTCGGAATGGGGCGAGACTTTGCGAGCAACCTCCGCATGCCAAAAATACGCCGCAGGCACAGCCGCGCCCAAAAATAACCGCCCGAAGGCCGGTGCGCCAAGTTCGTCCAGCGGAAAAATGGCCAAAAAACAGGTGGGCTATAGCCTTGGGGGGAGGGGTTGGCCAACTTCGTCCCCAGGACTCGGAATGGGGCGAGACTTTGCGAGCGGCCTCCGCGTGCCAAAAATAGGTCCCGGGCACAGCCGCACCGAAAAATAACGGCCCGAAGGCCCGGGCGCCCAAACCCCCCAGCGAAAAAAGGGCACAAAAACGGGTGGGGTATAGCCTTGGGGGGTGGGGCTGGCCGACTTCGTCCGCCGGACTCGGAATGGTGCGAGACTTTACGAACGGCCTCCGTGTGCCAAAAATAGGCCCCGGGCACAGCCCCACCCAAAAATAAACGCCCGAAGGCCGGGGCGCCAAGTTCGTCCAGCGCAAAAAGGCCACAAAAACGGGTGGGCTATAGCCTTGGGGGGTGGGGCTGGCCGACTTCGTCCGCCGGACTCGGAATGGTGCGAGACTTTACGAACGGCCTCCGTGTACCAAAAATAGGCCCCGGGCACAGCCCCGCCCAAAAATAAACGCCCGAAGGCCGGGGCGCCAAGTTCGTCCAGCGCAAAAAGGCCACAAAAACGGGTGGGCTATAGCCTTGGGGGGTGGGGCTGGCCAACTTCGTCCGCCGGACTCGGAATGGCGCGAGACTTTGCGAGCGGTCTCCGTGTGCCAAAACTAGGCCCCGGGCACAGCCCCGCCCAAAAATAACCACCCGAAGGCCGGGGCGCCAAGTTCGTCCAGCGCAAAAAGGCCACAAAAACGGGTGGGCTATAGACTTGGGGGGTGGGGCTGGCCAACTTCGTCCGCCGGACTCGGAATGGCGCGAGACTTTGCGAGCGGCCTGCGTGTGTCAAAAATAGGTCCCGGGCACAGCCGCGCCCAAAAATAACCTCCCGAAGTCCGGGGCGCCAAGTTCGTCCAGCGGAAAAAAGCCACAAAAACGGGTGGGCTATAGACTTGGGGGGTGGGGCAGGCCAACTTCGTCCGCCGGACTCGGAATGGCGCGAGACTTTGCGAGCGGCCTCCGTGCGCCAAAAATAGGTCCCGGGCACAGCCGCACCGAAAAATAACGGCTCGAAGGCCGGGGCGCCAAGTTCGTCCAGCGGAAAAAGGCCACAAAAACGGGTGGGCTATAGCCTTGGGGGGTGGGGCTGGCCGACTTCGTCCGCCGGACTTGGAATGGCGCGAGACTTTACGAACGGCCTCCGTGTGCCAAAAATAGGCCCCGGGCACAGCCCTGCCCAAAAATAAACGCCCGAAGGCCGGGGCGCCAAGTTCGTCCAGCGCAAAAAGGCCACAAAAATGGGTGGGCTATAGCCTTGGGGGGTGGGGCTGGCCCACTTCGTCCGCCGGACTCGGAATGGCGCGAGACTTTGCGAGCGGCCTCCGTGTGCCAAAAATAGGTCCCGGGCACAGCCGTACCGAAAAATAACAGCCCGAAGGCCGGGGCGCCAAGTTCGTCCAGCGGAAAAAGGCCACAAAAACGGGTGGGCTATAGCCTTGGGGGGTGGGCTGGCCGACTTCGTCCGCCGGACTCGGAATGGCGCGAGACTTTACGAACGGCCTCCGTGTGCCAAAAATAGGCCCCGGAGACAGCCGCGCCCAAAAATAACCGCCCGAAGGCCGGGGCGCCAAGTTCGTCCAGCGGAAAAAGGCCACAAAAACGGGTGGGCTATAGCCTTGGGGGGTGGGGCTGGCCAACTTCGTCCTCCGGACTCGGAATGGCGCGAGACTTTGCGAGCGGCCTCCGTGTGCCAAATATAGGCCACGGACACAACCGCGCCCAAAAATAACATCCCGAAGTCCGGGGCGCCAAGTTCGTCCAGCGGAAAAATGGCCAGAAAACGGGTGGGCTATAGCCTTGGGGGGAGGGGCTGGCCAACTTTGTCCGCCGGACTCGGAATGGGGCGAGACTTTGTGAGCGGCCTCCGCGTGCCAAAAATAGGCCGCGGGCACAGCCGCGACCAAAAATAACCGCCCGAAGGCCGGGGCGCCAAGTTCGTCCAGCGGAAAAATGGCCAAAAAACGGGTGGGCTATAGCCTTGGGGGGAGGGGTTGGCACTCTTCGTCCGCCGGACTCGGAATGGGGCGATACTTTGCGAGCGGTCTCCGCGTGCCAAAAATAGGCTGCGGGCACAGCCTCGCCCAAAAATAACCCCCCAAAGGTCGGCGCGTCCAAACCCCCCAGCTTAAAAATTGCCAAAAAACGGGCGGGCTATAGCCTTGGGGGGAGGCGCTGGCCAACTTCGTCCGCCAGGACTCGGAATGGGGCGAGACTTTGCGAGCGGCCTCCGCGTGCAAAAAATAGGCCACAGGGACAGCCGCGCCCAAAAATAACTGCCCGAAGGTCGGCGCGCCCACACCCCCCAGCGGAAAAATGGCCAAAAAACGGGTGGGCTATAGCCTTGGGGGGAGGGGCCGGCCGACTTCGTCCGCCGGACTCAGATAGGGGCGAGAGTTTGCGAGCAACCTCCGCCTGCCAAAAATACGCCGCGGGCACAGCCGCGCCCAAAAATAACCGCCCGAAGACCGGGGCGGCAAGTTCGTCCAGCGGAAAAATGGCCAAAAAACGGGTGGGCTATAGCCTTGGGGGGAGGGGTTGGCGAACTTCGTCCGCAGGACTCGGAATGGGGCGAGACTTTGCGAGCAACCTCCGCGTGCCAAAAATACGCCGCGGGCACAGCCGCGCCCAAAAATAACCGCCCGAAGGCCGGTGCGCCAAGTTCGTCCAGCGGAAAAATGGCCAAAAAACAGGTGGGCTATAGCCTTGGGGGGAGGGGTTGGCCAACTTCGTCCCCAGGACTCGGAATGGGGCGAGACTTTGCGAGCGGCCTCCGCGTGCCAAAAATAGGTCCCGGGCACAGCCGCACCGAAAAATAACGGCCCGAAGGCCGGGGCGCCCAAACCCCCCAGCGGAAAAAGGGCACAAAAACGGGTGGGGTATAGCCTTGGGGGGTGGGGCTGGCCGACTTCGTCCGCCGGACTCGGAATGGTGCGAGACTTTACGAACGGCCTCCGTGTGCCAAAAATAGGCCCCGGGCACAGCCCCACCCAAAAATAAACGCCCGAAGGCCGGGGCGCCAAGTTCGTCCAGCGCAAAAAGGCCACAAAAACGGGTGGGCTATAGCCTTGGGGGGTGGGGCTGGCCGACTTCGTCCGCCGGACTCGGAATGGTGCGAGACTTTACGAACGGCCTCCGTGTACCAAAAATAGGCCCCGGGCACAGCCCCGCCCAAAAATAAACGCCCGAAGGCCGGGCGCCAAGTTTCGTCCAGCGCAAAAAGGCCACAAAACGTGGTGGGCTATAGCCTTGGGGGTGGGGCTGGCCAACTTCGTCCGCCGGACTCGGAATGGCGCGAGACTTTGCGAGCGGTCTCCGTGTGCCAAAACTAGGCCCCGGGCACAGCCCCGCCCAAAAATAACCACCCGAAGGCCGGGGCGCCAAGTTCGTCCAGCGCAAAAAGGCCACAAAAACGGGTGGGCTATAGACTTGGGGGGTGGGGCTGGCCAACTTCGTCCGCCGGACTCGGAATGGCGCGAGACTTTGCGAGCGGCCTGCGTGTGCCAAAAATAGGTCCCGGGCACAGCCGCGCCCAAAAATAACCTCCCGAAGTCCGGGGCGCCAAGTTCGTCCAGCGGAAAAAAGCCACAAAAACGGGTGGGCTATAGACTTGGGGGGTGGGGCAGGCCAACTTCGTCCGCCGGACTCGGAATGGCGCTAGACTTTGCGAGCGGCCTCCGTGCGCCAAAAATAGGTCCCGGGCACAGCCGCACCGAAAAATAACGGCCCGAAGGCCGGGGCGCCAAGTTCGTCCAGCGGAAAAAGGCCACAAAAACGGGTGGGCTATAGCCTTGGGGGGTGGGGCTGGCCGACTTCGTCCGCCGGACTTGGAATGGCGCGAGACTTTACGAACGGCCTCCGTGTGCCAAAAATAGGCCCCGGGCACAGCCCTGCCCAAAAATAAACGCCCGAAGGCCGGGGCGCCAAGTTCGTCCAGCGCAAAAAGGCCACAAAAACGGGTGGGCTATAGCCTTGGGGGGTGGGGCTGGCCCACTTCGTCCGCCGGACTCGGAATGGCGCGAGACTTTGCGAGCGGCCTCCGTGTGCCAAAAATAGGTCCCGGGCACAGCGGCACCGAAAAATAACTGCCCGAAGGCCGGGGCGCCAAGTTCGTCCAGCGGAAAAAGGCCACAAAAACGGGTGGGCTATAGCCTTGGGGGGTGGGGCTGGCCGACTTCGTCCGCCGGACTCGGAATGGCGCGAGACTTTACGAACGGCCTCCGTGTGCCAAAAATAGGCCCCGGAGACAGCCGCGCCCAAAAATAACCGCCCGAAGGCCGGGGCGCCAAGTTCGTCCAGCGGAAAAAGGCCACAAAAACGGGTGGGCTATAGCCTTGGGGGGTGGGGCTGGCCAACTTCGTCCTCCGGACTCGGAATGGCGCGAGACTTTGCGAGCGGCCTCCGTGTGCCAAATATAGGCCACGGACACAGCCGCGCCCAAAAATAACATCCCGAAGTCCGGGGCGCCAAGTTCGTCCAGCGGAAAAAAGCCACAAAAACGGGTGGGCTATAGCCTTGGGGGGTGGGGCTGGCCAACTTCGTCCGCCGGACTCAGAATGGCGCGAGACTTTGCGAGCGGCCTCCGTGTACCAAAAATAGGTCCCGGGCACAGCCACACCGAAAAATAACGGCCCGAAGTCCGGCGCGCCAAGTTCGTCCAGCGCAAAAAGGCCACAAAAACGGGTGGGATATAGCCTTGGGGGGTGGGGCTGGCCAACTTCGTCCGCCGGACTCGGAATGGCGCGAGACTTTGCGAGCGGCCTACGTGTGCCAAAAATAGGCCCCGGGCACAGCCGCGCCAAAAAATAACCGTCCGAAGGCCGGGGCGTCAAGTTCGTCCACAGGAAAAAGGACACAAAAACGGGTGGGCCATAGCCTTGGGGTGTGGGGCTGGCCGACTTCGTCCGCCGGACTTGGAATGGCGCGAGACTTTACGAACGGCCTCCGTGTGCCAAAAATAGGCCCCGGGCACAGCCCTGCCCAAAAATAAACGCCCGAAGGCCGGGGCGCCAAGTTCGTCCAGCGCAAAAAGGCCACAAAAACGGGTGGGCTATAGCCTTGGGGGGTGGGGCTGGCCCACTTCGTCCGCCGGACTCAGAATGGCGCGAGACTTTGCGAGCGGCCTCCGTGTACCAAAAATAGGTCCCGGGCACAGCCACACCGAAAAATAACGGCCCGAAGTCCGGCGCGCCAAGTTCGTCCAGCGCAAAAAGGCCACAAAAACGGGTGGGATATAGCCTTGGGGGGTGGGGCTGGCCAACTTCGTCCGCCGGACTCGGAATGGCGCGAGACTTTGCGAGCGGCCTACGTGTGCCAAAAATAGGCCCCGGGCACAGCCGCGCCAAAAAATAACCGTCCGAAGGCCGGGGCGTCAAGTTCGTCCACAGGAAAAAGGACACAAAAACGGGTGGGCCATAGCCTTGGGGTGTGGGGCTGGCCGACTTCGTCCGCCGGACTCGGAATGGCGCGAGACTTTACGAACGGCCTCCGTGTGCCAAAAATAGGCCCCGGAGACAGCCGCGCCCAATAATAACCCCCCGAAGGCCGGGGCGCCAAGTTCGTCCAGCGGAAAAAGGGCACAAAAACGGGTGGGCTATAGCCTTGGGGGGTGGGGCTGGCCAACTTCGTCCGCCGGACTCGGAATGGCGCGAGACTTTGCGAGCAGCCTCCATGTGCCAAATATAGGCCACGGGCACAGCCGCGCCCAAAAATAACCTCCTGAAGTCCGGGGCGCCAAGTTCGTCCAGCGGAAAAAAGCCACAAAAACGGGTGGGCTATAGACTTGGGGGGTGGGGCTGGCCAACTTCGTCCGCCGGACTCGGAATGGCGCGAGACTTTGCGAGCGGCCTCCGTGTGCCAAAAATAGGTCCCGGGCACAGCCGCACCGAAAAATGACGGCCCGAAGGCCGGGGCGCCAAGTTCGTCCAGCGGAAAAAGGCCACAAAAACGGGTGGGCTATAGCCTTGGGGGGTGGGGCTGGCCGACTTCGTCCGGCGGACTCGGAATGGCACGAGACTTTACGAACGGCCTCCGTGTGCCAAAAATAGGCCCCGGGCACAGCCCCGCCCAAAAATAAACGCCCGAAGGCCGGGGCGCCAAGTTCGTCCAGCGCAAAAAGGCCACAAAAACGGGTGGGCTATAGCCTTGGGGGGTGGGGCTGGCCCACTTCGTCCGCCAGACTCGGAATGGCGCGAGACTTTACGAGCGGCCTCCGTGTGCCAAAAATAGGTCCCGGGCACAGCCGCACCGAAAAATAACAGCCCGAAGGCCGGGGCGCCAAGTTCGTCCAGCGGAAAAAGGCCACAAAAACGGGTGGGCTATAGCCTTGGGGGGTGGGGCTGGCCGACTTCGTCCGCCGGACTCGGAATGGCGCGAGACTTTACGAACGGCCTCCGTGTGCCAAAAATAGGCCCCGGAGACAGCCGCGCCCAAAAATAACCGCCCGAAGGCCGGCCCGCCAAGTTCGTCCATCCGAAAAAGCCCAAAAACACCGGTTGGCTTTTGCCTTGGGGGGTGTGGCTGGCCATACGCGTCCGCCGGACTCGGAATGGCGCGAGACTTTGCGGCGGCCTCCGTGTGCCAAATATAGGGCACGGGCACAGCCGAGCCCAAAAATAACCTCCCCAAGTACCGGGCGCCAAGTTCGTCCAGCGGAAAAACGCCACAAAAACGGGTGGGCTATAGCCTTGGGGGGTGGGGCTGGCCAACTTCGTCCGCCGGACTCGGAATGGCGCGAGACTTTGCGAGCGGCCTCCGTGTACCAACTATAGGTCCCGGGCACAGCCACACCTAAAAATAACGGCCCGAAGTCCGGGGCGCCAAGTTCGTCCAGCGCAAAAAGGCCACCAACCCGGGGGGGCTATAGCCTTGGGGGGTGGGGCTGGCCAACTTCGTCCGCCCGGACTCGGAATGGCGCGAGACTTCATGAGCGGCCTACGTGTGCCAAAAATAGGCCCCGGGCACAGCCGCACCAAAAAATAACCGTCCGAAGGCCGGGGCGTCAAGTTCGTCCAGCGGAAAAAGGACACAAAAACGGGTGGGCCATAGCCTTGGGGTGTGGGGCTGACCAACTTCGTCCGCCGGACTCGGAATGGCGCGAGACTTTGCGAGCGGCCTCCGTGTGCCAAAACTAGGCCCCGGACACAGCCGAGCCCAAAAATAACCGCCCGAAGGCCGGGGCGCCAAGTTCGTCCAGCGGAAATAGGCCACAAAAACGGGTGGGCTATAGCCTTGGGGGGTGGGGCTGGCCAACTTCGTCCGCCGGACTCGAAATGGCGCGAGACTTTGCGAGCGGCCTCCGTGTGCCAAAAATAGGGCCCGGGAACAGCCGCGCCCAAAAATAACGGCCCGAAGGCCGGGGCGCCAAGTTCGTCCAGCGGAAAAAGGCCACAAAAACGGGTGGGCTATAGCCTTGGGGGGTGGGGCTGGCCGACTTCGTCCGCCGGACTCGGAATGGCGCGAGACTTTACGAACGGCCTCCGTGTACCAAAAATAGGCCCCGGACACAGCCGCGCCCAAAAATAACCGCCCAAAGGCCGGGGCGCCAAGTTCGTCCAGCGGAAATAGGCCACAAAAACGGGTGGGCTATAGCCTTGGAAGTGGGGCTGGCCCACTTCGTCCGCCGGACTCGGAATGGCGCGAGACTTTGCGAGCGGCCTCCGTGTGCCAAATATAGGCCACGGGCACAGCCGCGCCCAAAAATAACCGCCCGAAGGCCGGGGCACCAAGTTCGTCCAGCGGAAAAAGGCCCCAAAAACGGGTGGGCTATAGCCTTGGGGGGTGGGGCCGGCCAACTTCGTCCGCCGGACTCGGAATTTTAATTGTATATAGAATTAATTTTGTAAATGGGTGATTGGATTTGTGTTGGAAATGGTTTGGAATATGCTAAAACTTAAATTAAAATGGCGAGAATAAATTCTAAAATTGGAATTGCAATGGAGAGAATAAATTGATGCGAAAATTCTATTAAATTGACGTACTTGGGTATCTGGATCCGTATCAACATGCATCATGGGCTAAATAATCCGTATTAATTCCAATTAAATCATGAGGGGGGAATCCACACCTCATGAACCACGCTCTAATCAATATGGTGCTAAGGGCTTATCGTGCCAAATAATAATAAACTTGTACTTAGAGGGTAGGTAAAACCAGGAGACTTAGACAAGATTAGTATTATTTGTCGACTTAACAGATCAAAACATCCACAAAAACTAGAGGGGGAAGAGAAAATAAATTTACCACATTAATCCCATTACACATTTTGAGACTTCACATTCAACCCAAGCTTGTAAGTAAATTAGCTACTCATAATTGAACTAGGGGCAAATGGGAATTTATTAAAATACGAAGAAAATACAAGATGGAGAAGGAATTACAGAAAATGGATCCCAAAAATGGATTCGAGAGATATCAAATTAGTGGGGGAGAGGCCCCTTTTTATAGATACATGGAGTAAATCATGGCCATCGGATTAAAAGCGATTTGGACGCTCAAGATTGCGCCACGTCATCAGTCAACAGTCCACGGTTTGACCACGGATGATGAATGAGAACGCGGTTTGGTTGAAAATAATCATGTGATGCATGCACCGTACGCGAGATTTTTCGTCCACTAATATGCTGCCACGTCACCATCAACAGTATATAAGAATTTTAGTCCAACAGGATCGTGACACCTCATCAGTCAATGCCACATCATCGGTCAATGCCACATCATCGATCCGTCTATGTGAACAGTGTCGTGAACAGTAACGTAGACAGTACCGTATCCGTGAATAGTAACGTACATGTGAATAGTGCCATTTTTCCTTTTATGCTCCTCCTAAGGTTTTCGACCGTCCTGAGTTCAAAAGTGATGTCCGTTTTGCCGTCTGATCTCTCCTTTATTGTGAAATGACTATAATGCCCCTAAAATACATAAATTACTTAATTAAAATAAAACACACGTAATTAAATCACAAGAATGTTAAATACATAAAAGTAAGGGTTGTTAGAAAAACTTGAAATGTAAAATGACAGAGTTTTCTCCTTTATAAATATACATTTCTAACACTCAACACACCCACCATCCAGATTATTGCTAGTCCGTAGCAAATAAAGCGAAATCAAAATTCAAATTCAATATTTATTTATATATTTTTTAGAAACACTCGTGTTTATTCAATCATATTAATGATATCAATCAAATAAAAGTATAAGCATTATCTCCAGCCTAAAGCAACATCACACCCACATCAACCATCCACATGAATCACCCTGATAGACTTTGTTATAGCTACTTTCAAGAATGACATGTCAAACCCCAAAATCTCACCGGGAAGTAGTGACACTCTCACAAAGAAATTAAACCTAATAAAAATAGTCACTCCAAGTGATATCACATGCTCTCACCAAGATGAAATAAATATGCCCTCGCCTTAAAAATAATACGATCTCAAGTCAAATAAAAGCGTTAGTCAACCGAATTTATTTATTTATTTATTTTTATATACACCACTACATCATTTTTTAGCCCATATAACTAGCTTCTCTACTTCAGATTATAGTTCCCTAAAAATTAGGAAGGACTTTTATTAGGATGTAACGTAGGCTAGGGACATGGTTAACAAAGAAAGGAAATAAGGAAAACAAAGTGTATGTTTAAGAAAAATGCAGAGAATTTTTTTTTTTGGAAGTTGCAAGGTGGATTTCACCTAGTATTGTTATTTTTAATCTTTTGAAAAAACAATTTTTTTTTTTGCTTTTGTTTGGCATAACTTCACTGAACAACATAATTATTTACATTTTCTCAAACATAAATAGGTGATGGAACTTATAAGACATTGGGTAATACTCCAAATCGGAGTGGGTCAAGATGATAAGTTGACAAAGAAAATGTTTTTTTTTTTAAAAAAAAAGGCTCAAAAGGGTTAACTATGGATATTTAATAAAAGGGATGGCTAGAAAGGCTCAAACGGATCAAAGATGGCCTTTCCATCGTCTTTTAGGGCTCTAAATAATCTTCCATATCTACTAGTTAGATGGGCCTCCAAATGTAGCAACACACATTTTTTTTTTTTTTACAATTTTTTTTTTAAGGGTTAACTCAAAAGAAATCTAGAGATCGTGTATACAATAATAAACTGTTAAGCTGTATAAAGAATGGGCAAAAGGGTTACTCTCTAAGAAAAATGATAGGCTCAAAAACTCACTTGGTATTTATTATGACATGTTCATTCTTTCAAGCAACTCATATTTGTCTTCGACATCAACATGTAGAGTAGCAAACATAATGCAACATCACTTAAGACCAAAGATAATACAAATACTAAAATTTGAAATTAATCATGTCATCCAATGTTAAAACAAATCACACAATTTTTTTTTTTTTTAAACAACATTCTACCCCCCAACCTATTCTAAACATGAAAGGAAAATATGCATGCAGAAATGTGAAAATGATGCATAAAAACTAATTAGAAAAGTTACACTTAAAATGATAGAAAACGAAAATGAATTTTTTTTTTAACTTAGAAGATGCGTTTCTAGAGGCACTACACTCCATATTCAGCCATCTTCGACTCAAAAGTTGGAAAATGTATATTTATAGAGGAGAAATTAAAAAGAAGAAGAAAAATGAACATCAAAACTTAATAAAGAAAAAGAAATTTTTTATTTTTAATCAATGAAAATGCGTTTCTAGAGGCACTGCACTCCATATTCAGCCATCTTCAACATAAAAAGTTAGCAACAGTTAGTTTCTACAACAAAAAATTAGTACAAACTTAACCAAGATTCCACAATTGTCGACTATTCCCTCCCCCCAACCAGAACGAAACATTGTCCTCAATGTTTAAAAGGAAAGAAGTAGAGTTTAGAAGACAACACCTGGGTGGTGCAACACAGAAGAAAATATTTACAGGCGGAGAGTTAAATCTAATTTGTACTTCTTACTGCTGCTACTGTTACCATCATTATTTGGTCGCTCCAACACAAAGGTCCAGGGGTTTGGCTCCGGTCTAAAAGCTTGTAACAGATCAAGTAGCTCATTAGCAGTGTGAGCACAAATAAAAGTTTTTTCGCATGGGAAGGAATGAAGTAGTTTTTTATTGCATGGTTAAGAAATGCGATAAAGCCATCATAAAAGTTATTGACATTTAACAAACCGATGGGTTTATGGTGGATGTGCAGATGAGCCCAAGATGCTAGTGATAAGTGCCTCTAGTGTTGCAAGATCTCCCGGAAGGAAAATAAAAGCATCAAAGATGATTAAGCATTTCAGCTTATTCTTTCTTGCATACCCGAGACGCACTAACTCTTCTCCATTTGATGAGTCGACTTAACTGCCCAATGGTTTTAGGACTCTTGGGATGATGCCTAACACTTGACTTCCTCGGGAAAAGGCCGGGGGCGCCAAGTCGTCGTAAGCGGAAAAGGCCACAAAAACGGGTGGGCTATAGCCTTGGGGGTGCGACAATGGCACAACGGGTGGGTCCGCGCCCACTTCTGTCCGGACTGGAATGGCGCGAGACTTTGCGAGCGGCCTCCGTGTGCCAAAAAAATAGGCCCCGGCACAGCTGCGCCTAAAAATAACTGCCCGAAGGCCGGGCGCCAAGTTCGTCCAGCTGAAAAGGCTACAAAAACGGGTGGGCTATAGCCTTGGGGGTGGGGCTGGCCGACTTCGTCCGTCCGGACTCGGAATGGCGCGAGACTTTGCGAGCGGCCTCCGTGGTGCCAAAATAGGCCTCGGGCACAGCTGCGCTTAAAAATAACCGCCCGAAGGCCGGGCGCCAAGTTCGTCCAGCGGAAAAAGGCCACAAAAACGGTGGGCTATAGCCTTGGGGGTGGGGCTGGCCAACTTCGTCCGCCGGACTCGAATGGCGCGAGACTTTGCGAGCGTCCTCCCGTGCCAAAATAGGCCACGGGCACAGCCGCACCCAAAATAACCGCCGCAAGGCCGGGCGCCAAGTTCGCCCAATGGAAAAGGCCACAAAAACGGGTGGGCTATAGCCTTGGGGGGTGGGGCTGGCCCACTGGGCCCGCTCGGACTCGGAATGGAGCCAGACTTTGCGAGGCGCCTCCGTGTGCCAAAATAGGCCCCAGGCACAGCGCGCCCAAAAATAACCGCCCGAAGGCCGCGAGGCGCCAAGTTCATCCAAATGAAAAAGGCCACAAAAATGGGTGGGCTATAGCCTTGGGGGTGGGGCTGGCCAACATCGTCCGCCGGACTCGGAATGGCGCGAGACTTTGCGAGGCGCCTCCGTGTGCCAAAATTGGCGCGGGCACAGCTGCACCTAAAAATACCCGCCCAAGGCCGCGGCGCCAAGTTCGCCCAAGCGGAAAAAGGCCACAAAAATAAGGTGGGCTATAGCCTTGGGGGTGGGGCTGGCCAACATCGTCCGCCGGACTCGGAATGGCGCGAGACTTGCGAGAAACCTCCGTGTGCAAAAATAGGCCGCTGGGCACAGCCGCGCCCCAAAAATACCCGCCCAAGGCCGGGCGCCAAGTTCGTCCCAGCGGAAAAAGGCCACAAAAACGGGTGGGCTATAGCCTTGGGTGGGGCTGGCCGACTTCGTCCGCCGGACTCGGAATGGCGCGAGACTTTGTGAGCGCCTCCGTGTGCAAAAATAGGCCGTGGGCACAGCCCGCGCCCAAAAATAACACCCGAAGGCCGGGCGCCAAGTTCGGCCCCAGCTGGAAAAAGGCCACAAAACGGGTGGGCTATAGCCTTGGGGGAGGGGCTGGCTAACCGTCCGGCCGGACTCGGAATGGCGCGAGACTTTGCGAGAGCGGCTCCCGTGCTGCAAAAAAATAGGTCGCGGGCACAGCCGCGCCCCAAAAATAACCGCCCCAAGGCCGGGCGCCAAGTTCGTCCAGCGGAAAATGGCCACAAAACGGGTGGGCTATAGCCTGGGAGGGGTTGGCCCACTCTCGTCCGCCGGACTCGAATGGGGCGAGACTTTTGCGAGCGGCCTCCGCGTGCCAAAAATAGGAAGGCGGGCACAGCCACGCCCAAAATAACTGCCCGAAGGTCGGCGCGCCCAAGTTCATTCCAGCTAAAAAGGCCAGCAAAACGGGTGGGCTATAGCCTTGGGGGAGGGGCTGGCCAACTCTGGCCCTCACAGACTCCTAATGGGGCGAGACTTTGCAGCGAATGCCTGGGCAAAAATAGGCCACATGGGACAGCCGCGCCAAAATAACCGCCCAAGGTCGGCGCAGTGCCAAGCGAAAAATGCGCCAAAAACGGGTGGGCTATAGCCTCGGGGGAGGGTTTGCCGCGCCCGCCTCGGACTCAGAATGGCGCGAGAGTTTGCGAGCAACCTCCGCCTGCCAAGGCGTCCGGCACAGCCGCTAAAAATAACCGCTCCAAGACCGGGCGGCAAGTTCACTGTCCAGCGGAAAATGGCTAAAAACGGTGGCTATAGCCTTGGGGGAGGGGCTGGCGAACCTCGTCCTCCGGACTCCTGAATGGGGCGAGACTTTGCGAGCAACCTCCGCGTGGCCAAAAAGGTTGCTGGCACAGCCGCGCCAAAAATAACCGCCCGAAGGCCGGGCGCCAAGTTCGTCCAGCGGAAAATGGCCAAAAAACGGGTGGGCTCTAGCCTTGGGGGAGGGGGGCTGGTCAATCATCCTGCCTCAGACTCGGAATGGGGCGAGACTTTGGGAGCGGCTCCGCGTGTGCCAAAAATAGGCCCCCGGCACAGCCGCGCCAGTGAAAATAACCTGAAGGCCGGAACGCGGGCGCAAACCCCAGCCAGGAAAAAAGGCACAAAACGGGTGGGGTATAGCCTTGGGGTGGGCTGGCCGACTTCTCGCCGGATGAATCCGCTCGGACTCGAATGGTGCGAGACTTACTGAACGGCCTCCGTGGTGCAAAAATAGGCCCTCGGGCACAGCCCCACCCAAAAATAAACGCCCGAAGGCCGGGCGCCAAGTTCTCCCAGCAAAAAGGCCACAAAAACGGGTGGGCTATAGCCTGGGGGGTGGGGCTGGCCGACTTGTCCGCCGGACTCGGAATGGTGCGAGACTTTACGAACGGCCTCCGTGTACCAAAATAGGCCCCGGCACAGCCCCGCCCAAAAATAAACGCCCAAGGCCGGGGGCGCCAAGTTCGCTCCAGCGCAAAAAGGCCACAAAACGGGTGGGCTATAGCCTTGGGGGGGTGGGCTGGCCAACTCGCCCGCCGGACTCGGAATGGCGCGAGACTTTGCGAGCGGTCTCCGTGTGCCAAAACTAGGCCCCGGCACAGCCCCGCCAAAAATAACCACCCCAAGGCCGGGGCGCCAAGTTCGCCCAAGCGCAAAAGGCCACAAAACGGGTGGGCTATAGACTTTGGGGTGGGGCTGGCTAACTTCGTCCGCCGGACTCGGAATGGCGCGAGACTTTGCGAGCGGCCTGCGTGTGTCAAAATAGGTCCCGGGCACAGCCGCGCCCAACAATAACCTCCCGAAGTCCGGGCAGCAAAGTTCGTCCAGCGGAAAAAAGCCACAAAAACGGGTGGGCTATAGACTTGGGGGGTGGGGCTGGCCAACTTCGTCCGCCGGACTCGGAATGGCGCGAGACTTTGCGAGCGGCCTCCGTGCGCCAAAAATAGGTCCCGGGCACAGCCGCACCGAAAAATAACGGCCCAAGGCCGGGCGCCAAGTTCGTCCAGCGGAAAAAGGCCACAAAACGGGTGGGCTATAGCCTTGGGGTGGGGCTGGCCGACTTCGTCCGCCGGACTTGGAATGGCGCGAGACTTTACGAACGGCCTCCGTGGTGCCAAAAAATAGGCCCGGGCACAGCCCTGCCCAAAATAAACGCCCAAGGCCGGGCGCCAAGTTCGTCCAGCGCAAAAAGGCCACAAAAACGGGTGGGCTATAGCCTTGTGGGGTGGGGCTGGCCCACATCGTCAGCCGGACACGGAATGGCGCGAGACTTTGCGAGCGGCCTCCGTGTGCCAAAAATAGGTCCCGGGCACAGCGGCACCGAAAAACAACTCCCCGAAGGCCGGGGCGCCAAGTTCGTCCAGCGCAAAAAGGCCACAAAAACGGGTGGGCTATAGCCTTGGGGGGTGGGCTGGCAGACTTCGTCCGCCGGACTCGGAATGGCGCGAGACTTTACGAACGGCCTCCGTGTGCCAAAAATAGGCCCCGGGCACAGCCGTACCCAAAAATAACCGCCCGAAGGCCGGGGCGCCAAGTTCGTCCAGCGGAAAAAGGCCACAAAAACGGGTGGGCTATAGCCTTGGGGGTGGGGCTGGTCAACTTCGTCCTCCCGGACTCGGAATGGCGCGAGACTTTGCGAGCGGCCTCCGTGTGCCAAATATAGGCCACGGACACAGCCGCCTTAAAAATAACATCCCGAAGTCCGGGCGCCAAGTTCGCCCAGCGGAAAAAAGCCACAAAAACGGGTGGGCTATAGCCTGGGGTGGGGCTGGCCAACTTCGTCCGCGGACTCAGAATGGCGCGAGACTTTGCGAGCGGCCTCCGTGTACCAAAATAGGTCCCCGGCACAGCCACACCGAAAAATAACGGCCCAAGTCCGGGCGCGCCAAGTTCGTCCAGCGCAAAAAGGCCACAAAACGGGTGGGATATAGCCTTGGGGGTGGGGCTGGCCAACTCGTCCCGCGGACTCGGAATGGCGCGAGACTTTGCGAGCGGCCTACGTGTGCAAAAATAGGCCCCGGGCACAGCCGCTTAAAAATAACCGTCCGAAGGCCGGGCGTCAAGTTCGCCCACAGGAAAAAGGACACAAAAACGGGTGGGCCATAGCCTTGGGGTGTGGGGCTGGCCCACTTCGTCCGCCGGACTCGGAATGGCGCGAGACTTTGGGAGTGGCCTCCGTGTGTCAAAAATAGGCCGCGGGCACAGCCGCACCAAAAAATAACCGCCCGAAGGCCGGGGCGCATGGTTCGTCCAGCGCAAAAAGGCCACAAAAACGGGTGGGCTATAGCCTTGGGGGGTGGGGCTGGCCCACTTCGTCCGCCGGATTCAGAATGGCGCGAGACTTTGCGAGGCGCCTCCGTGTGCCAAAAATAGGCCGCGGGCACAGCCACACCGAAAAATAACGGCCCGAAGTCCGGCGCGCCAAGTTCTTCCCGCGCACAATGGACACAAAAACGGGTGGGATATAGCCTTGGGGGGTGGGGCTGGCAAACTTCGTCCGCCGGCCTCGGAATGGCGCGAGACTTTGCGAGAG